>CAUYQG010025402.1:0-19731 GCA_963574415.1 Tarsius wallacei
CCGGCTAATTTTTTGATTTATTGTAGAGATGAGGTCTCACCAAGTTGCCCAGGCGGGTCTCGAACCCGCGGGCTCAGGCAATCCACTCACCTCAGCCTCCCAAGGCGCGGGATTACAGGCTGAGCCACCGAGCCTGGCTAAAACACAATTTTAAATATCACAGAGCACCTTCTTACTTGATGTTCATCGAGGAAGGGGACATTGTTTTCTCTGTTAAGCTATCAGACTGTAATAATGTTTATTAGCATTATTAACATTTTCAGTATTTATTAATGATGTTTAACAACATTCTTGATTTCTTTCTTAAATATTTAAATATTTAAAACTTTTTGTTTTAAAATTAAAGCCTCAGTGTATATGAAATAATAGAAATGCTTAACAGATTTTTATCTGGCATTTAAAAAACATTGCCAAAGTTTGGCTTACTTTGACAAATATATGTCAGAATATTTTGAAGTTATTTAGTAGAAAATAGACATTACATATGTGGATGCAAACACACATATAATATCATTGATTAAAAAAATCTTTAAAGATTAGTCTGAAAAACACAATCATATAGGAATAACATTCATTGGCTGGGTGTGGTGGCTAAAGCCTGCAATTCCAGCACTTTGGGAGGCCGAGGTGAGGGGATTGCCTGAGTCCACAGGTTCGAGAACAGCCTGATCAACTTGGCGAGACCTCATCTCTACAATGAAGCAAAAATTTAGTGGGTGTGGTAGCATTTGCCTATAGTTCTGGCTACTTGGAAGGCTGAGGCGGAAGGATCACCTGAGCCCAGCAGGTTGACGCTGGGGTGACCGGGAGCATGCCACTGCACTCCAGCCTGGGTGACAGAGTGAGACTCCAACTCAAAAAAATATATATATATCACGTTTATTTTTAATGAAGAAATAGCTTTTATCTTGGCACAGCAAGTGTAGGACATCATACTTGAAATTGAGTCACATTGTACTGAATGGATTAGGCATAAAACACGTAGAACCTAAGGTTTTGAATATAATTCAGTGTTTTACTTGTATATAGTAATTAATCAGTATGTAATATGTTCTTTGGTTCATAGGGGTTAACTAACTTAGTTTTGCATTCTGAACTAGCTTACATTTTTGGGTTGCCTTCAGACAATAAGTAAATGCTTCAAAGAAATGACCAACCACCTAGATTTAGATGGGCAAAATCTTACCAGCTATTTACAAAAAGAATCCTCAAATGCTGTTAAAATGCACATAAACAATCAGAAATAGGAAACACTAGTATTATTGAGTACAAAATTTGTTTTTAATTTTAAACGTATGTAAATCATACTTAAATCTAGCAATAATATGTACATTAAGTTTAAATGTCATCTAAATCTATGTCTTTCTAGTTCATACAGTATTTTAGAAAACTCAGATATTTTCTCTTTTCATTCTTTTAAAAAAATAGATTCATTACCCTGTAGGTTTCAGTTAGTTAATATTGAAAAGGGATTCAGGGAAGGATTCTTTTTAAATCATAGAAGAGACCTGAATATGTTTATCAACTGAGAAAGATATCCCAGTGGAAAAATAATGAAACCCAAAACTGATGAAATCTGTTCACAGTCCTGGAGGAGATGAACAAAGGAAACAGGGGAATTGAACGTTAAAATTATATCATCTGCAACTAGGTAAATAAGGCATCTTAAATTCAGAAATTTGCTACTTAAATGCTTTGAACACATTGCTTCTCTAATATAATCCTGAGGCATGCCCCATCACCCTACTATTTGTGATGTTTATAAACATGTATAATTGGTGAAATGCATTTCTGGGAGTTTGAAATAGCTTTGCATACTGATTTTTTTCTTTTATTGACACATAATAGTTCACATATTTATGGGATACATGTATATGTTTGTTGATATGTTATTCTTTGTGTTTATTTTTCTGCACTTCTTTGTGCATGACTTTTCTTTTTCTACGTTTCCTCCAGGAAAAATAGAAATTAGTAAGAAAAGAAAAAATGCCTGTCATTGGTTGGTTGGTTGGTTTGTTGGCTTTCTTTTCTTTTGTTTTCAAACTTCTGAATAGGATCAGAAATAATTGGAGGTGTAGGGAAGCAGCATCTTCGTTGACAGGCTATGGAACAGCAATTATTATTAGAAGCAGAAAGCACTGGGGGAGCAGAGTCAATGTCTCAGACCACCTACTGTCCATCAGGTGAGTGCTATGTCATTACAGGGTTGGAGTCTTCACTGCTTCTGTTTGTCATAGCTGGGGGTGTTGCCCATCATGTGCTCCTTGATCATTGCCTGTTGGTCATCCTACAATAGGAATGGCTGCTGGTGTCCTAAGATATCCTCAATTCTGTTTGTGCATTTCCCTTTCACTGTGTAGCCTTGAAAACGTATCAATTCCCCTGGTATGAAAGTATGGTCCTTAACAGCCAAGATGAGCATTTGCCCTTCAAGAACTTGGAATGTGGTAACAATTCAGCTGCTTTACACAGTTATACCCTGGGGATGCTTTTTGGAAAGAAAACATAAAGATGGCAAGACTAAACGTTTAGGTAGCAAATTACAGTTTTCAAAGCCTTCTCATACCTTCAGTGTTAAACTCAGTATTCCAGTTGCAGTAAATTGAGCCACCAAGGTTATAGCATGACTTTTTGAAGTCTGAAATGTATATAGTTTATGAAACTTTCATTAAGAATAAAAAGGTGTAAGTTCAAAATTAGGTAATAAAGTGACTATATCTTTAAAATGAGATGTCACAACAAATTACAAAATTTGCAAAGCTGAAAAATACAAAAAAATCAGAAAATTCAGAAAATAACAGTATTTTAAAGAATTAACTGTCCCGAACATTTCTGTCTTTTTTTGGTATTTTGGCTATACATTTCTGTACATTTATTTATATGACAACTGTTTATTATATTTTCTATGAAAAAAATAGAAATATAATTCATGCTTGCCTCTAGCATGATTAATCTTTTCTTAAAAATTAAACATTAAAAATTTAACTACAAAAATAATTAAAAATAAATTTGAATTGATAATTTAGAAAAGTTTACTTTAGAAGTTGCCACACTGTTTTCCACAGAGGTTTGACTAGTTTGCATTCCCACCAGCAGTATACAAGCGTTTCTTTTTCTCCGCATCCTCGCCAGCATCTGTTGTTGTTTGTTTTATTAATGATGGCCATTCTTACTGGGATTAGGTGGTATTTCAATGTGATTTTGATTTGCATTTCTCTGGTGATTAGTGAGGCTGAGCACTTTTTCATGTCTATTGGCTGCCTGTATATCTTCTTTTGAGAAGTGTCTATTCTTGTCTTTTGACCACTTTTTAATGGGACTGTTTGTTTTTTTCCTTTTGGCATGTTTGAGTTCCTTGTAGATCCTTGATGTTAGGTCTTTGTCAGATATACAGTTGGCAAATATTTTTTCCCATTCTGTGGGAAATCTCCCCATCTTGATGGTTTCTTTTGCTTTGCAGAAGCTTTTCAGTTTGTTGAGGTCCCACTTGTCTATCTCATCTCTTATGGCATGGACACCTGGGATTTTCATCAGGAATTGGTTGCCTACTCTGATTTCTGTAAGGGTGTCTCCTGCATTTTCTAAGATTCTTATAGTTTGAGGTTTTACATTTAGTTCTTTGATTCATTTAGAGTTTTGTGTATGGTGGCTAGGAAGGATCTTGTTTTAATCTTCTGCATGTGGTCAGTCAGTTTTCCCAGCACCATTTACTGAATAGGTCCCCCTCTTCCCAGTGGTTGTTGATGGAGGCTTTGTCAAAGATGAGTTGGTTGAAAAATGGAGGCTTTGTTTCTGGAATCTCTATCCTTTTCCAGTCAATATGCCTGTTTTTGTATCAATACCAGGTTGTTTTGATTATTTTAGCCTTATAGTAAAGTTTATAGTCTGGAAGTATGATACCTCCTCTTTGTATTCCCTACTGGGAATATGAGAAGCTGAAATAATTCTACAAAAAAGATATCTGCACATGCACATTTATTGCAACACTATTCACAATAGCAAAAACATGGAACCAACCATACCGCCCACTAAAACTGGACTGGATAAAAAAAAAATGTGATACGTATACACAATGGAAAATTACATAGCCATAAAGAATGACAAATATATGGACTTTAAGCAACTTAGATGGATTTGGAATCAATAATACTCAGTAGTCTGTCACAGAAACAAATAACTAAGTACCACATGTTCTCACTCATAAGCAGACCCTGAACATTTACCATAATACTATATGAAAGGGATTGGCAGTAGTGGGATACTGCCGGGGTTGGGGGGTAAGGAACATAACATCAATAAGGGTACCTGATCTCAAACCAGGCAAAGTGGGGACCAAAGAGAGACCCAAACTTTACCTGTATGATGACCACTTGCATACCTCATCCTGAATTGTACCCCACATCTTTAAAATAAGAAAAAAATAATTTAAAAAGTTTATTATTAGAGTCATCATTGTGGAATTATAGAAATTTTAAAAACTGTGGTCATGTTTAGAACCTGTGGTCACATCAAGAAAACTTTCTACAAAAACTTCTATGAGAATATGATTCTTCTCAAATATATTTGCTTTTTTGCATTTCTGATATAAGTTTGTGCCCGAGAAGAAGATAATTTCTGATAAATTGCATTGCGTACAATCCTTATAAAAAAAAACATGGTAAATTTATAATTTATGTACTGTATTTTCAAGAACTTCTGTTCTTATCAGACATTGATAAGAACCTAATACTTCACTTAGAATTTGCAAAACTAATCCTGAGAAGAATTTTTTCCCAAATTGATTCAAGCGCTTCATACATTTCAGCATTGTTTTTCTTATATACTCACATACTTTGGGTACCAGACATCATAAGACACAATCATTTTGCAGTAATATCTCTGGCCCTGCATATTGTTGTCATCATGCCAGGAGAATCAGCACAGTGGGGGGTAAGAGTATTTTTGTGCCCAGTCCTGCTTATGGAGGGAAAGCAATAACCTAATCATATGTTAATGTGACTACAAATTATATAAATATATTCTACTAAAATCAAGCTAAATTATTCTTATAACTACTACTGGGCATGAAAAAATGTTGCACAATATAGGGCTTAAAACAGTAACTCTTTTATTGCCTACAGTTCAGTTGTTTGGGCATTTAGGGCTCACTGGAGATGGCTTGTCTCTGTTCTGTGTGGTGTCAGCTGGGATGGTTTGACTGGAGCAGGAAGACCAAAGGTGACTTCACTCTCAATATTTGGGGCTTTCCTGTTACTAGTGCATGATGGTTCTCTTCCATGTGGCTCCTCTCTATATATTGTAGTTCATCACTGTGATCTTTCTCTCTACACGTCCTCTGTCTCCCCATACTATCCTGGACTCCTTAATATGAAGACTGGGCTCCAAGGTTGAAAGTGTAAGCTACAGGCCTTCTCCAAACAGGGCTGTAGCTTCACTTCTACAACATTCTGTTGGTGAAAGCAAGTCACAAGACCAAATTGATTCAAGGAGTAGAGGAATATCATAGACTCCACTTCTTGATGGGAGGAACAGTTGAGTCACATTGCAAATGGGTCTATACCAAGGAAGGAGTGATTTACTGGGAGTCATGTTTAGCAATTCACCACAATCTCCTACTCAACTTTTTTTTAGGTGGATCTAGAAATATCTATAATCACTATAATGACACCTGACCTCAGGACTGATGTGACCCAGGGTAAAGAGACCATAGTCTTAACCAGTCAGAGTTAAGGTATCTTAGTTTTGGAAAGTATTAAAAAAAATGACAATGGGAATACACTTTTAGGGTCAAACAAGAACCCTGTAAAGGTTCTGTGAAAGTAAGGATCCCCGAGGTTGTAAGCCTCATGAACAAAGATGGCTACCTGTATCTAGGCACTATCCTCCGCCCTCCTGATAAGGCCAATATTGATCAATTCTCTTTTTCTCTTATATACCCCATATCTAATCAATGTGAAAACCCTGTTGACTCAAAAAAGTATACCTTAAATTTAACAATTTGTAAAGAATTTTAGTGCTAACATGTTGATTGAGACTAGCATCTGTTGCTAAGAATACTGCAATAGACTTCTCCATGGTCCCCTAATTTAATTTTTGCCTTTCTTGCTTTTGGCACAGTATTCAGAATGAATCTCTTTAAAAATAAATTGAATTATTTAACTTTTCAACTTCCATTAGCTTCAACCAATTTCCTCTCTCCCTCCTTCTCTTTTTCTCTTTCTCTCTCTTTCTTTCCCTTCTTTCCTTCTTTCCTTCTTTCCTTCTTTCCTTCCTTCCTTCCTTCCTTCCTTCCTTCCTTTTTTGTGAGTCAAGTTCTCACTCTGTTGCATGTGACATGACCACAGCTTGCCACCTCTTGCTTGCAGTTGATCCTCCTGCCATAGCCTCCTGAGTAGCTTGGACTGCAGACGCATGCCACTATATCCAGCTTATTTATTTTTATTTTTGTAGAGATGAAGTCTCATTATGTTACCTAGGCTGGTCTTGAACTCCTGGGCTCAAACAATCCTCCTGCCTTAGCCTCTCAAAGTGCTGGGGTTATAGGCATGGGCCACTGCACCTGGTAACTTTAATTAACATTCTACACATTAAAACATATTTCAAAACTACACTAATCTGTCACTGACCACCTCTAGAATGCAATTTTCAACAAGTTTCTCTTATTTTTCTCTCACTCTGCTCTACCTTTAATTTTATTTGTTTAAACTACCAATTTTTAAGAATAGAAGTTTTTAAAAATATAGATTTTTAAAAAATCACTTTATCCCCTTGGACTTCCCTGGAGTAAGGTAGTGACACAATAAGCATTTGTTAAATGAGCAGATATTATGTAATTAAAGTTGAAGAACAAATTCTATAAGATATATATTGTCATTCCGTTTGAGTGAAAAATATCTAATAGATGAAATGACCAAAATCACCATAAGTATATAAAAGAGTTAGGTCCCAGGCATTGTTCTAATGCTCTTTCTACGAAACACATGCTAACACAATTTTAAGGCTTAGAACTACAAGCATGTGCTACCACGCCCTGCTAATTTTTGATTTATTGTTGAGACGAGGTCTTGCCAAGTTGCCTGGACTCGTCTTGAATCCCTGGGCTCAGGCAATCCTCTCGCCTCAGCCTCCCAAAGTGCTGGGACTACATTACAGGCTGAGCCACTGAGCCCCGTCAAGGCTTATTTCAATGAGAGATTAACTTAACCCATATTCTTACTGTTATAGAGGGGTACCATGAGCCCATGAAATTTGACTTTATTTCTGAATGTTTTCTTTTCTAATTAATATCATAATATTTACAACAGAATAGTTACAGTACTTACTGTTGTCATAGCATAATGGAACCTGTTGTGGTCATTAATTATTGGTAGGGAGCATTTAGGCATGATTTCTATATCAAATCTGTTCTTATCTCTCCGCAGTTGAAGCTATGAGACAATTCAAAAATAATGTGGTAGTCCATTTTATTTTTTTAGACAGCCCTCTCTCAGAAATGGGTAAAGGGTCACTTTTTATTCAGTTCCAGAAGAGAAATCACAGACTATCTTTTAGGAAGTCAGAGTCTCTTTTATATTTTCTGTATGAAGTACAGGACTAGGAAGTACCTACTTAGCCTCCAGCATCCAATAATAATAGATCTTCCAGATCTCCTTGTTGTGTTGGGCACCACATGGCCAAACTGTGTTACTGTTTTAATTTGGTTTTGCAGTGGCCACTTAGAGGTGGAGCTGATGGGGAGATGCGTGAAAGAAAGAAGAGTGGGAACAAAGGAAAGCTAACTTGAAGACCACCATGTCACCAGCATCCTGGTTAGAGACTATGTTGTTTATGTTCAATGTCAGGTTTTTCCCCCTGCAGAATAGGGACGGTCGGTCAAGTTTCTCAGCTATCCTGGGGAGTGAGAGTGTAGATTGAAACAAGCTGCCTCAGACTCCAGGCAGGGAAGAAAAACAAGAACTAATTCCTTTGCCTTGAAAAGATATTATAAGCAAATAAGTAGTAGGCTTAATAAATAACTAGTGAAAGCTTTAGAATATTTATGTGAAGATTTCTAACCATATATCAGTCCTATCCTCAAGATATACCATGAGTCAAATTTTCTCTAGAGATCTATTAGGTGTGCCAACTAATTCCTTAATAAGCTTTGGAAATTAGCTTATTTATTAATAAATTCTTAAAAAATGAGCAACCAACATATTCATCAGGTAAGCAGTGCATGCTGGGTAAACACTTTATGCATATTATTTACTTAGGGCATTGCTCTGATCTTTTATGAATACTGTCTGATGGTTGGGAAAAACCCATATTTCTCTTCTTTTTTATATTTCTTAAGCCAAAGGCAGGATTTCTACTTCCATTAAAGATTTATTAAATTCAAAAATAAGGAAACTGCATGTAAAAAAAAAAAAAGCTAGCCTTCTCTTTAGGCCTTTCATATTAAAATAACATTAAAAAGGATGAAAACAAAGCAAATTTAATTTGTTTCCCTGATTTCTCACTTCTTTATTCATACTCTTCTGTCTTCTATTAATTTTCACCAGAGCTAGATCGGTTTTCTCTTAACTCTCAAATTCCCTCACTTTTGTTGGTTTAAGTGATACCCACAGGGGACATTTTTCAAAGTGGTATGCTAGGATTTAGCTGTGGGAGGCCCATTAATACACCACATAGAATTTTACTCCCCATAATGACATTTAAAGAGAGCTATTTGTTTTGACTGTGTTCTTTGTGTAGGCCTGGAGGTTACCATAGTAAAACCCCTTTGGCAAATGTGCAGTCAGAAATTTCTGGGTTAAAGTGGTAGGGGGTAAGGAAGAGGACAATTCCAAAATATTTCATGAGTGAAATCCTGATAAAAGGGAGGGTCTCTGGGGTCTGGTTTGTTCCCATTTCCTTCTCTGAGAAACAAGAGCAAATGACTCTCATTCTCTGCTCCCTTACTCTCAGAATCCTGCAGAAGCCTCCAAATTCTAACCTTTCTGATTCTTGCTAGAGATTAGATTTTATAATATTATTAGGCCAACTTTTGTTTGTGAATTCAGTTTTCTTGGTGGTAGTAAGGAATGATCATGAAACTTAAAGCTTCAGAACTAAGAAACAAGGAAGGACTTTGAAGTTAGATAACCATGCTTTAAAATTCCTAATTTGCTACAACTGATCAGCTATTTAAACTTCGGTAAGTCACTTAACTTCTCTGAGCTTCATTCTCCTTCGTCTGCAAAAATAGAATAACACTGCTTATTCTAGCAGAGTTGTAGTAAAGACTGCTTGAGATTAAGGGAGGTTTTCCAACAAAATTCTTGATCCGTGCACAGATATATGTTAACTTTCTGTCTCTTAAAATTTGCTACCATTTTGGATAGAATAATGAAGAGGGATGTGCATTCTCTTTTATTATAACAGATCTTTTGTAAAGTCTTATAAAGACAAGAAGACAATAACCATCCTGGTCGCTGTAAATATGCAACCAAGCGGATTTCACTTGACCCTGCTCAATCTGTTCTGTCTGAATTCTATCAGGTACATTCAAATAATGTAACATCCTCTTCCATTGTGGCTGAATATTCACATTATGTCTTGATGATTCATGCATTTGAAGGGAAATTGAATTAACCAAGGAGGGAAATAAAAAATTTAAGAATAAGTTTAACAAGATCAATTCTTTTATAATTGGAACGCTTGCTCTCAGCCTTGAAAAATAGCATTTAAAAAGGTGTTCATGGTCTGTGACTATCATTTGTAAAGTGAAAACTAAGTTTCTTGCCCAAAGGCTCAGCTGAAAATGTGCCTTTGAAGGGACTTTTTCATTCTAAAGAATATCATGGCTCTTTTATAGCATGTTTTCTCCTCAATTATTATTCTGTCGCTACCTTGCTTGAAACTAAGAGTAATATGGAAGCATATCATACAATGACCTCCTGACCTTTACCTTATCTCTATCAAAATTGTTGTTATTTTTATTCTTTCAGAACAGAATAATGTGCTATAGCTTTTTGAATATCGACGAGTCCTAGCTACTGCTTATTAACTGTGTGAATTTAGCCAAACCATTTAACATGTCTGTCTCAGTTCCTTCATCTAATAAAAGGAATATTAACTCATTCCTTATGTGTTTTTACAGAGCATTCACGGGTAATATTTACTGAAAATTTTCTATTTGCCAGTGTGGGCTCTGGACTCCCAAACAACGGAGGAAACAATACCTCCTGAAACTGACACCCTTAACTAGTCCCCACCCATTGAATAGGGATCCCTGTGTTGTACTTTTACACAACTGATAATTCAAATGGATGGGAGTTAAAAAGACACTGTAGGAAAGGTGAAGATCACCAGTAAAAGTATAATTTTGAATAGGTTATGAGATACTAAGAAGATCAACTTTGTAGAGAAAGCATGCTGAAAAATGAGAGAAATAAGATTTTATAGGCAAATACAGTAGAAGTGACACTGTGCCAGGTCTGGACTTAAACCTCTAGAGGTCTGGAAACATTGGCTTTCATGCTTGTAGGAGCCCCAAGCTGTCACGTGAGAAGTCTGGCTACTTTGCTGGAGAGAACATGCGTAGAGATGATGAAGAGAGCATCATTTTTACAGTACTCACAGGGAGGAGAAGGAGAGGTCCTGGGCGTGTGGAGAGAGACAGGAGCCATGCCTTCCTGATGAATGTCCCAGTGATCCAGATAGCATAACCTTTTAGCCACTTCCACCAAGGTCCCTGATGTGAAAATCTCATCTGCCACTTGACTACAACTTCATAAGAGACCCCAAACAAGACCAGCAGAGAAACCATAGAGTTGAGTACCAGTCAATGCATAGAATTTTGAGAATTTACAAGAAGGCAGCTGTTTTAAATGACTAAGTGTTGTGAGAGTTTGTGATATAGCAGTGTAGATAAATAAACCAGCAGGGCATTTTGCTTTTATTTCTTCTTTTTCCTTCATTTTTACTTTCTGGGCATGCTCCCCACAGTTTAGGTCCCCTGCTCCCCAATAGACTCTCTATGGAAAGCCAGCTTATTCTCACAACTTCAAAAGCTCACTCCATTTATGATCCTAGGATCTATTTTTCTACTCATGCCCTCTCATCTATATTATAGAATGGCTCCTCCATCAGCTTAGTGAATATTTGTTTTTCTTAAACTCTTCACCATAATCAAATTACTATTCTATTTAAGGTTTTTCACTAACCATATAACTTTCAAGGCCATCTGCATTCTGTTGACATTTACCTATCAAATTTTATTTCTCCCACTTCCCAGCATGCACTCTGTTCTCTTGTCAGTTGTTCTTCTCACTGTCCCATAAGCTATAACTCATCTTGTGCCCTTTCTGTTGCTGTTACTTCTTCTCAAATCTCCCCTCAGCCTCCTTCTATTTTTCTAAATATTTATCATTTTTTCTTGGGTTCTATTCCTCTGTGAATTTTTTTTCCAATATCTGTTTCATTGCTTTTCTTCATCTGTGTTTCTACAGGATTGATGGCATTATTTACACCTCTTCATATGTTATTTTGTATGTTGGCTAATGGGTGTATGTTGTTTGCTACAAATCATAGTCCATGCAGATTGATTTAACTGAAAATATTCTATGCGGACATATTATAGGGTCCAATTAATATGCAGTAGATAAAAGTTTAAGAAAACATTCTTAGACTGGAAATAGCTAATTGTTTAATCTGGCTCATGTATAAGGTACAAGAAGTCAGTGAGAAGAGAAGATGGTGGGAAGATAAAAATCACGAGACGGTAAAGATCTTATGCTATGCAAAAAGCTCTGTATTTTTACTTGTAGATTAGAGGGACCATGGAAAGATTTTAGCAGGAGAGAAGAGCCACTCATTTATATTTTTGCAACATGAAATTGTGCTGTCAAGAGAATAAAGGATTGTGTTTTGGTGATAAGGGGTATGGAGGGGATGAAAAAGCAGTGGCAGTAAGATGAATGAGGAAGCAAAAGCAATCATTAGGTCAGATGAGGGATGAAAAAACCTTGATAGGAGCAGAAGGAGTGCAGAAGGGAGACAGAAGCACTTTATGAGAGGTCTCTAGGGAGAAGCATTTTCAGAACGTGGTGACCACTGGCTACAGGAGAGAAAATGAATATGACTCCCAGATTTCTTATGTAGGGTATTGTGATACCCTACATAAAACTGGGAACACAGGATATGAGGTAAGCAAATGGGGGTGCCAGTGATCAGTTACTCTTTAAAAGTCTTAAAGTTGACTTGTCTGTTGGTTATGTAAGTGAAGGTGTCTGGAGGGTTATGGAAATATGGGTTTAAAGTCTGAGAGAGGGAGAGAGAGAGAGATCTGACATAAAATTATAGATTTGTGAATTACTGCCATATATATAATAGGAGGAAAATTAATGAAATCTCTCACAGAGAGATTCAGTTGAAAATGGTTCACTGAACAACTGACAAGAGAACAGAGTGCATGCTGGGAAGTGGGAGAAATAAAATTTGATAGGTAAATGTCAGCAGAATGCAGATGGCCTTGAAAGTTATATGGTTAGTGAAAAACCTTAAATAGAATAGTAATTTGATTATGGTGAAGAGTTTAAGAAAAACAAATATTCACTAAGCTGATGGAGGAGTCATTCTATAATATAGATGGGAGGGCATGAGTAGAAAAACCAGAAAATCTGAAGATAGCTGAAGAAGAGAAATATTTAAAGAATATTGAGTAGATGTGATCAGGAGAGAGAAAGAGAGAGAGAGAATGCAGAAGGCAGGAGAAGAGATTTCCTAGGAAGTGGTCGTGGTCATGGTCACATATTAAATGTCTATGGAGAGTAAAACTTAAGATAAGACTTAAGCTGAACAATTGAAGGATTTTGTAAACTTCAATGGGGATTTTATTAAAGGGCAATGTTTTCATCTGGGATGAAGGTGACAGCTGCAATGGTTTAAGAATGAGTGGGATGTAATAAGCTGTGAAGGAAATGAGAGAAGTAGATTAGTAATAGAAAATAACGTAGCACAGAGAAAGTTTTGTTTATTTATTTACTTATTTTAAGATTGGAGAGGTTTGAATAAGTGTACTAAAAAAAAAGAAACTTGTGAAGAAAAAGAGTCTCTCTTGCTCACTCTCTGTCTCAGAAGAGAAATGTAGAAAGGGAGAGAGAAGAGGTCCGTAGGAAAATTAATAATTTTAAAATTGTGTCTAGATTCTGTGTTTGCTTAGCCTGCATTTAAAATTCATTGTTTGAATTATAATTAACCTCGATAATCACCTTTTATATTTACTATATTAAGAAAATTGTTCTATTTTATAAACTTTATCTTTTAGTCAAAAATAAATTTGCTTTGAATGTATTTCTTTCTTTTCATTAGATCAAGGTACACAAAATCCCACTCAATCACAAAATATTTAAGAAAATAGAGAACTTTATTTTGCAAACTTGATTTGTTTTTACAGCAATCTGAAGCTGAAATTAGATTTGTATAGTCCATTGGTTATGAGTGTAGGTACACAATTATCTTGGAGTATGCAGCTATCAAACTTACTTTTTCACAATGCTTATTTGTCCCACTAAAGACACTAAAATGAGTGTGACCTTAGACTGAGATTTGGGTTTCATCTGAGCATCTCATGTGTGAAGTAATAGTCTACATAACAAATGAGTACTGAATCAGGCCAGGGCGGCCGGGAAGCAGTATTGTTTTTTAACTGGTGAGTAGAGCCAGAAGGTGAACATCCTTTTGGAGAGAATTATGGACCCGAGAGTTGGTGGCACAGTTAGGAACTGAGATGATCCCTAAGATTCCACTCCTTATGGAATTTTTTTTGGAGTTATGTGGGTACACTTTTATCTTACTTACCTCATATGTTGCATTCCCACCCAGCTTATTCAAACCCTTTTGATACAAGTTTAGAGCTTTTGTGTGAAAGAGATTTGGAACAAAGTCAGAGGATGTTGTATAATGGAGAGATCCACATAGAATTGGTGGAAGTAGCAGAGAAGGGAATAGTGGAAATGCAGGAAGAGGTTCTAGAGCTGAGCTGACTCATCTGGCAGCCGCAAGACACATGTGGTTGCCGAGAGCTCAAAACTATGACTAGTCTCAGCTAAGAGGTTTATTACTTTTTAATTGATTACCTGAAATATTAATATTTTGAACATATTAGGTTAAATAATATTTTTCATTATGATTAATTTACTTGTTTCTTTGTATTCTTTTTAGTGTGCCACTAATTATATATATGACTGAAACTGATGGGAAACCAACAGTAGCCTACAGAGGAACAGAGAGGCAAAAAAACTTTGAGTAATGACAACTCTGGAGCATGATAAATTGCCTAGCAATCTTACTCTTTCTTTATATCCATTAGAGAGAGATAGCCCAAAACAAAGAAGGGAAAGCTAATTCTTGAGTTACCTATTTATGATTACTCAATTTTATAAAATAGTACATTGAACTACAGAAAACTATAAAATATGGCAACTCATCCAAGATCAGATAAATAATTTTTCTCTCAGCCATTTCTAATATTTTGTATTTACCTTGGAAATGTCTCAATCAATATTCATCTAATTATGTGATCACTCTCTTCCAAGTATACAGAAAATAATAAAGTATTTGTTAACCTACAGCAGAGAAAAATAAAAAAAAAATTTTGGTACTTCGGTCAGAGAGGAAAATGTATTTTCTAAGTTCTATGAAAATCTATGGAGGAGGAGGTTTCATAGAAAAGTTGCTATTGCCAGATTCAAATAAAGGTCACCAAGTAGGTAATGATTATAATTCAGGATCCCTCTCCTTATGTCCCAAATTTCCATATCTATGTTTACGGTTTATGCAGTCAGACTGTTGGCGAGAGGGGTTATATATTTTGTTCTACAAAATATAATACAGCTTCCCATTTGTATTGAAAAACACAGAAAAACACCCAACAAAGAAAATGTTATAACATTCATTCCATCATGTATTAAAGGAATATTTCACACCATATGCATATATTTGTACATTTAAACTGTGCATATTATTCTGTAATCTTTTTTTTTACTTAATAGTTAATTTATGAACTTTTATTTTCCACTAAATATTGCTCTAAAGCAACTCTTTTCAAATATGGGAACCTTATGGGCTACCATGAGGGCAGTTAGAGACAGAGCCAAAGGAAACAGCATGCTGTGGATCTGCTTATGTCAGTGCTCTACTTTGCAATTCCAATAGCATTAAGGTGTCATTTGAAGAGATATCTCCTCTAATAAAATACATTTGGGTATATTTTATCCTAAAGCATATTGATGAAAGACTACTTGATATTCCACTGCTTTAATACTCCATCCTTTATTTAATCAGCACACTTTTTAAAAGAATTTAAATATGTTCTTTTATATTAAAAATAACAATATAACAAATATTGAGCATATCTCTTCATATATTTCACATGGTTTTGATAGAATATATTTCTAGAAGTGTAATTGATACTTCTAAATGATATAAGCTATCATTACTTGTCAAGGGTCTTTCCTAACTCGGTGCACATTCATAAGTGGTATATATAGTTTTATTTCTTGGAAATGTTGCTTACTATGAGTATTTTAACTTATAAGATAATTCTGTAGTTTGCAATGCCTTTTTATTGTTAAACTTATATTGCTTTCTTTATTCATGAAATTGGACTTAATTTCGTATGTTTACTAGTTTTTGTTTTTCTTCGTACGTGAAATTTCTCTTTCTATTTTCATCTCAATCTTTTCCGAGCCATATCAATTTCTTAGAGATTTTAATAGAGTAATATTAAGTCTTGTTATTACTCTTGCATGTATTTTTCCATGTTTTCATTTGCTTTTAAATTTAAATTTTGTTTATAGTGTTTTGACATATGGAAATGTTAAATTTTATGCATATAAGTATCTCTAAAGTTTCTTTAAAAGATGCTGTCTCTATATTTATGCTTAGACAAGTCTTCTTCACTCCAAGATCACAAACATTTTCTTCGATTTCCCTTATCATTCAATTTTTTACATAGATATGTTAAATTCACTTATACATTGAGGGGGCAAGGCACACATATGTATGATGTGAACCAAGATTTTAAAAAATTCTATTGAGTGAATTAAATGTCCAGTGATCTAATTGTTATCTTTAAATTAAATACTGATTATATTCTAAATTTTTCATTATACTTGGGTCCCTTTGACAAAAATTTTCAGTTTTTAAATGGATTTTTGTATTTTTTTAACTTACTATTTACAAATTAGTAAAGTTTTATGGTACACTTTAAAATACCAAAGAGCAACAACACTATTCATTAATTTTTTATTTTAAATATTTTGTAATCTCTCCAGTAGTTTTTTTCTTTCAAATATACTATACATTTGTGTCTTTTACAATTAAATGTACCTATTGACTTGGGGGAGACTGGGCACATATACTTTGACAAATTTTTTCATAGTTCCTCCCTCTGTTCTGTCATGTTTTCTTTTTTGCAACTGATGTGTTTGTATGTGTGTGTATAAAACAGTTTTTTATACAACAATCATCAGTTAGAATATATGAAATTGGAAAATGTTCTTATTTGTTGAAATGTTTTTCACCTGATTCTTTTGAATTTTTAAAAATAAAACATCTGAACATAACATTTTTTTTCTCTTTTATAGTGATTTATAGCTCATATTTACATTTGTTTTCTTTTTACTGTGGAGAGATCTTCCAAAGAACTACTAAATATTAGTACTCATGGTAATTGGTGTTTTTTTTTTTTACTTTAACAAATGCTGCCAGTGCTCCCCAATTATGCATAACATTGGCCAAGAGTTTCAGATAAACATTATTCTTGTATTTTACCTACACATTTTTATTGCTTCTTGAAGTTTTTCTATCAGAAAAGAATGAAAAATGTATTGGATGACTTTTCAGTTTCTATCAAATGATCTATTTCATTGTCCTTTAAGTAATTGATATTTATTATTTAACTAGCAGAATCTTTAGTATTAAAACAAATAGATTTTTATATTTAAGCAACTAGATCATGAAATATTAGTTTACTGTATTACTGGACTATATTTTCTCATATTGTATTTAGAATGTTTATATCTGTTTTCATAATTGGGATTGAGATGTGGTCCTTCCTCCTTCCCTCCCTCCTTCTCTCTCTCTCTCCCTTCTTCCCTCTCTTCCTTCCTTCTACCTTGTGTGTCTTTTTTACAATTATAGTCTGGGTAATGCTAGCATCATACAATTAATTTAAAAATGTTCTGTGTTCCCTGTGTTCAAGAATATTCGTCTTGGCATTGGAAACATTTCTTACTTTGCATATGTCTGCCTGACTTTTTTTGGAAGTCTTTATTTTTTAGAACAGTTTTAGGGTCACAGAAAAATTAGGGGTGAAGAAATTTTCAATATATCCTCTATCCCCACACATGCATGGTTTTCCTCATTGCCAATATCTGCCACCAGAGTGGTATATTTATTAGAACTGATAAATCTTTTCTTGAATGTCATATAGTTGAAATGTAGCCTTTGGCAATGTGGTGGTAAAGTGTAGGGGGAAAAGAAGTCTTCCATACTTCTATGATAACGACTCAGTCTTTTAGTGAGCCTATGCATCTGGATTGTAAATTTCATGTGTTTCTCAGTTTTCTTCCTTCCCTCTTAGGTGGGAAAGGATGGCTAGACTGGGTTGGACTAGAATATTTTCCTTTTCCCACATATCTGGAGTTGGGTATTTCCTTTCCCTCAGGTGAGTTGGGACCTGTCAATGCCGCAGGTTAGACTCTAGTTAACTCGTTTCTCCTTAGGACAGGACTTGTTAAGAGAAAGCCTTGTTAAGAACAGAGTTCTCTGCTGTGTTTCAAAATGGTTCCTTTTCCTCTTCCCCTGCTGGAGCATGATAATAACTATGAGAACCTGGTCATGATTCTGGAGGTGAAACCAAAAAAAGTGTAGGGGCCTCCCTGTGGCTTCGTCCTGATGGAGTGTTTTAAGTCTCAGAACTGTCTACGCTGAGCCTCCAGCGGTTTCTCAAGGACAGTTCAAGTTTTTCCAACAAGGTGTTTGCTAGCCTAGTCCAGGTATCTCTTGTTCAGTCTCAATTTATATTTTTATCAATTCATCATATCTTGTTTTTTTCTCTTGAGTCTCTGCTGTGTAGATTTTAAAAATACGTTTTAATAAATTCAACCTTCTAATCTATTATTGCTATTACACAGTATTTATTCCTAGCCTTATTTATTATTTAAAAATGATAATACCTCATATATTAATAATTTCTCATTCCTGATCTTATGTTTATTTGTTTTTCTTGAATTTATTAAATTGAATTTATTTTAAGTAACAATTTTATTTTAATTTTTCTTGATTAATAATGAAATCATTTTGAGTGGTGGGAAATATGATATATACTTCTCTTTCTAATTATAAAAATCTTAATTTTAAGTTTCCTTTAGATCCTAGGATTTTTTATAAATTTAAAAATTCTGTCATGTTGGAATTTTTGGTTTGTCGTTGCTGTTGTTGTTTTGCTATTTTGCTATATTTGAGACAAAAATTGTTGGCATTGTGTCTACTTTCTGTGTGTCTGTTTTGTAGGTTTCTTTGTATGTTATTATGAGATTAGTTTTTATAAACATTCCAAAGGATGCTTTAAGAGAAGGTGATTTTTTAAAACATAGGGCTTAAGAAAAAGAACTTATTGGCCAGTTACAGTAGTGGCTCATGCTTATAATCCCAGCACTTTGAGAGGCCCAGGTGGGAGAATTACTTGAGTCCAGGAGTTTAGGACCAGCCTAGGTAACACAATGAGACCTCACTGCTACAAAAAAATAAAAAAAAAATTAGCCAGGTGTAGTGGTATATGCCCATAGTCCCAGCTACTGGAGAGACCAAGGTGGGAGGATTGCTTGAGTCTAGGAGGTTGAGAACACAGTGAGCTGTGATTGTGCCACTGCACTCCAACCTAGGCAACAGAGTGAGACTGTCCAAAAAAAAAAAAAAAAGAAAGAAAAATAAAAATAAAAATAAATTACAAAACCAAACTTACTAACTATTCAAATCATACTTTTTTTTCTTTTTTTTTTAACATTTCTCACCATGTCTATTATTCTTATGAATTTCTACTGCACATCCAAACTATGTCAAACTATGGCAGAATATTTATAAATATTTACAATAGATATGCAGATATATAGGTGATATAACCTGCTAAGTGGGTAAGATGCCCATGAGAAAAATTAAATCTCTACTCACAACTGAAATTCAAATATATATAAACATGAAATAGATTTGAGGAAAGGCTAACATTAATGGGACCCTCCAACCATGTCACCCTAAGTAAGAAAAGGATCTCGTAGGATTGGAAATTCACCACAGAAAGGATTTGCTGTTAAATCTCTTGTTTAATCTCAATTTATATTTTTATCAATTCATCATATCTTGTTTCAAGGAGACCATATTTTATTGAATTATCTAAAATTAATTAATTTGTTTCAAAAATTATTTGTTGTATCACATTTTTATTTTCTGCCTGTTAAGCACTATATATTTTTCTTCTGGCTCACATAGGTGTTTTTCCATTTTCTCATATTTGCATGCCAATACTTCCACTCTGTATCTGAAGTATCCTACGATGTATTGTTCACCTGATTAATATTATAATCACTTTTCAGATTCCATGTAAGAAGGCTAATTTGTAACACCAGTTCAAGATTCAACATTCTGAATAAAATGAAGAGACAGGACAATGGCCATGTCTGGCAAGTCTGAGTCTTTGCTGTGATTTTT
>CAUYQG010025404.1:0-13554 GCA_963574415.1 Tarsius wallacei
CAGCTACTTGGAAGGCTGAGGCGGAAGGATCGCCGGAGCCCAGCAGGTCGAGGCTGCGGTGGCCGGGAGCGGCCACTGCACTCCAGTCTGGGCGACAGAGTGAGACTCCAACTCAAAAAAAAAAAAAAATAAATAAATAAAATAAAATAAAATAAAATAAAATTTCTATGTACAGGGTGGGCATGGTGACATACACCTGTAACCCTAGCACTTTGGGAGGCAGAGGTGAGAGGACTGTCTGAGCCCAGAAGGTGGCTGCAAGTGTGCCACTGCATTCCAACCTGGGTGACAGAGAAGCCAACTTAGAAAAAAAAGTTATATGTATAGAATTGAAGGTTAAAAACAACATAGGAAAAATAAATTGGAGCCTCCCTCCTGTCCCTCTGTAGTGCTAGAATCTGGATCTAATCCTTAAGCTCTTCCAGAAATGCTGTAAGAAACCCTTGAGAGTCACAAGAAAGGGGATCATCTGCATTCTTGGCCTCACCCTTGGCTTCACCTGTTTCTCTGTTCTTTCTCTTGGGGAAGAAGTGAGACAGAAGCACTTTCACAATCAGTATGTGAATTTCTTTTGTTTAGGGCTTGTTCTCTTTTCTATACTTTCTTCTATTAGCAAGATAAGTTCCTGCATGGTCCTTTTTCTTGGACACAGACACTGGCCTCAATCTTCTAGGTAATTCCTGTGAACTTTCTGATTGCCTTGTTGCACAGGTCCTATGGCCAACCTGTTCCACAGCTGAGGCAGGAATCCCAGGGGCACAGAAGAAGGTAAGACCCAGGAAGACACCCACATGCTCTCTCAGCCATTAAGGACAGCTCTTTTCTGGAAGTGGTTTCATTTCCTGCTAGGTTATTCAGTGCTCCTGGGAGGTCAGGAGGAAGATATGCAATTACGTTCTAGATAAAATCAAGCCCTTGATTCTGCGCTGAGAAATCCAGAAAACAATATCTAAGATGTAAAAAACAGTACCTAAGATGTAAATTGGAAACATGCTTGTTGCATTCAAGCAGTTTGCCAGATTTAAACTCTGAGACAGAACATTTGAAGAAACTTTACTGAACTGATCACTAACAATAACAGAACTGACTCATACCCTTAAGAAGCTGATTAATATGTATGCACCAAACTACCTTTATGGTTCAGAGTTACTAGGCAGAGTTCAGGATCTCTGCTTGTATGAAGGTGACTTTATTTAATTATTTAGTTGATTAAAAGAGATGCTTGGAGGTGGGGAGAAGTGGAGAAATCCACCTGTGGGTGTGGAACAATTCGGTTTCTTTCTACTTTGCAAGATAAATCTAAGGAGCGATCACAGAGCAGTACAATAGGGTTTAATTACAGCTCCAGCTCTGCTCATTACCGTTTGGTCATATCTATAATCTACATTAAACCACAGTGCATAATAAGCAGCTCTGTGATATTCATCTAATAACCTAGGTGACTTTACAGGACTTCATATTCTACTATCCATTGGAACAAACACAGCTTCATTTATCACTTTCTAGGAGAAGATAAAAATCAGAAAAGGACTCATTTTCTCATCTTTCTCATATACTTATGATACAAGAGCAGGGATTGTTAGGAGAGTGGTGCCAACAGGGAAAATAAGGAATAGGAATATAAAAAAGCTAAAGTCAATTAGTCGGGCGTGGTAGTGCACGCCTGTAGTTCCAGCTACTTGGAAGGCTGCGGCGGAAGGATCGCCGGAGCCCAGCAGGTCGAGGCTGCAGTGGCCAGGAGAAGCCACTGCACTCCAGTCTGGGCGATGGAGTGAGACTCCAACTCAAAAAAAAAAAAAAAAAAGCTAAAGTCATAAAATGCCTTAATAACAACAACTACAACAACAAAATTAGGCCAATTCTCAGCCTCTGAAATGCTAAGAAGGGCCACCATGGTTCCTGGGGTTCAGTTTACAGGAGAGGTAAACAACAAAACAAACAAGAGCCTGAAAAGAGACTTATAGAGAATTTAAAGTGGAAATTTCTGGAGTTTCCCAACAGTTTATGTCCTGTATCTTTTAGTGATACTGCTTTTCAATTCACCTTTAGATATTAGCTTAATGGCACCTATTAAGAATCTGAGTGCTGACAGGCAGGTGACACAGAAATGGGGATTGGAAAGAAGAATAAAGAAAGGCCAGAGTCATTAATCTCCCCACAAAAGGTAATTGCACGCTGACTGCAACTGCCTTCTACACATGAGAAGCACTGATGGAGAAAAATCTTCAAGGTTGCAACATAATTTTAGGGGTAGAAAATGCATTGAAGAAATATTTAGGACAGAATCTTCCCTTTCCCCTTCACAATCTGAATCTTATATCTTTATCTCCACAGTCAAAAGGCAGAAAGGAAGCTATTTCTACTGATAACTGCAGTAGCTCCAAGACCTTTTATCTAAAAGTGAAAATAGCCGGGCTCGGTGGTTCAGCCTGTAATCCCGTGCCTTGGGAGGCTGAGGTGAGTGGATTGCCTGAGCCCGCGGGTTCGAGACCCACCTGGGCACTTGGCGAGATCTCATCTCTACAATAAATCAAAAATCAGCCGGGCGTGGTAGGGCGTGCCTGGAGTTCCCGCTACTCAGAAGGCTGAGGCGGAAGGATCGCTGGAGCCCAGCAGGTCGAGGCTGTGGTGGCTGGGAGCGGCCACTGCGCTCCAGTCTGGGTGACAGAGTGAGACTCCAACTAAAAAAAAAAATTAAAAAAAAAAAAAAAAAAAAAAAGTGAAAATATAATTGAGAATAATGGTTAGATGAATGTTCAGATTTATTCAGAATTATCACATAAGATTGTATGGAAAGCAGAATATCATCAAATACAC
This sequence comes from Tarsius wallacei, assembly GCA_963574415.1. Lineage (NCBI taxonomy): Eukaryota > Metazoa > Chordata > Mammalia > Primates > Tarsiidae > Tarsius > Tarsius wallacei. Next base: position 2,818 of record CAUYQG010025404.1, read on the forward strand.
TAAATACTATATTAATAAGATGTAATCATTCTCAATAATCCCAAAGGTCTTTCAAGATTTTACAGTGACTCAACATCAGCAAAACTAATAGCAATATAGGTGGCACCAGGCAGAGGGTTAAAACGAATGCTAACTGATTCACAGATAGACATATAACAATCCATTCTTCCCCACCAAGGATTTATATAAAACTCAATTTGTTCATCAAGTTTTTATTGTGATTACTATTATCAGAAAGAATAGCAAGTCATTAAAAAATCTCATTTAGCTATTAATTATGTTATTTATTTCTGTCTTTCAAACTAAAATACAAAGGAAAAGGCTGGGCATGGTGGCTCACGCCTATAACCCCAGCATTTTGGGAGGCCAAGGTGAGAGGAGTGTTTGAGCCCGCAGTTCAAGACCACCCTGGACACCTTGGTGAGACCTCATCTCTACAATAAATCAAAAAATTAGCCAGGCATGGTGGCGTGTGCCTATAGTTCCAGCTACTTGGAAGGCTGAGGTGGAAGGATCACCTGAGTGCAGTAGGTCAAGGCTGCGGTGGCCATGAGCGTGCCACTGCACTCCAGCCTGGGTGACAGAGTGAGACTTCAACTCAATAAATAAATAACAAAGAAAAAAAATCAATTATTTGAATTGCTTCCTGTTAACTGGAATTTTGAGACAAAGTAAGTTTACTATCGTTTTTAAAAATAGGCCCAGCATTATATATATGTGGCTCACACATATAATCTCAATACTATGGGAGTCTAAGGTGGGAGGACTGCAAGCAACCAGGAGTTTGAGACAAGCCTGAGTCACAAAGCAAGACCCTGTCTCTAAAAAAGAAAAAAAAAATTAGTTGGCCATAGCTGTATGTACCTGTAGTGCTAGCTACTCAGGAGGATCACTTGAACTCAGGAGATGAAGGTTACAATGCTGTGATTGCACCATGGCACTCCAGCCTGGGTGACATAGGGAGACACTGTCTCTTAAAATAATGTAATAGATTGTTTTTGCTTATTCCAAAAAATCAGCGATTCCTTGTCACAAGAGGCTGGAAGATAGACATTATGGAGTAATTGAGGATGGAGGCAGAAATCTGAATACCTCCTTTCCACAAAGCTCTTGTCAGAATGCAACAGAATATCCTGATTAAATCCCAAAACACAACAGGTCTTTTTCAAACACTAAGTACACTTGGACCTTGCCTCTTCCCCACTTAAAAAAAAAAAAGAAATTAAAAAAAATAAAAAGAGGCTCCCGGTCTGCTGAGCTTCCAGATTTCACTTAGGAATTGGATTGTGCCTATAGTTAATTTCCAAAACATATTGCAGCAGAAGAAAGAGGAGGAGGAAAAAGAGAAAAAGACACAGTAGCAGGCAATATAACTAGTCTTTAAATAATTCTTAGAAGCTACATATTTTACTATTCACAAAAGACTTACTTTAGCACTTAATTTTAACCATTCAGCACCTAGTCAGCAGTGGAGGCTGTTCCACTGTGTACTAGAAGATGCAAGTGCAGTGAACAAATAATTTTGTTTTTGTCTTTTTTCTTTTTCTCTTGATTTTTTTTTGGTTTGTTTTTGAACATACAATTTGAAGACTACAGGCTGCAAATCTGTAGTTTGTTCTGCAATGATCACTCTATAGTCTCAAGCTCAGACCCAGAAGATTACTTCTGCTAAAAAGTAAATATCAGACCAAACAATCCTAATATTCAAGCTTGTCTACAAATTCTCAGTGTATGGGAATGATAAATTATGCTTGGAATTTAACAAAGAAAAAAAAATACTCATAAGCAAAATCAATGCACAACACAAATCATTACTGTGTGGCAAATGTTTTCTTGAATGAAGCATCGCCATTGCTCTTCTTTAAGTCTTCTTATTCTACAACCTCCTGCCTGGTTCAAATTCACATTTTCCTTCAGGAAAGCTATTAACTTTGCAGCTGATGAGTGATGATAGGCACCTAGGTACTCCCTCTGAAGCTGACTATATTTTTACTGCAGAAGGCTGATGATCTCTCCCATCCCTGTATCGTTCCGAGGCAAGCATTAGGATTTGCTTCCCAAGAATAAAGAACTTCTGCAACTACTTCCTCTCCTAAATACTCTGCTTTTACCTCCTTTCACATACACATTTCCTAAAAAAATCAGGGCTTGATAGCAGGTTGAGGCTGCGCTGGCCATGAGTGTGCCACTGCGCTCCAGCCTGGGCGACAAGATTAAGAACACCAACTCAAAAAAACAAATCAGGGTTTGAGTGTGTCATCTCCACTCCATTATTTTTTTATTTTTATTTTTTATTTTTTTTTGAGTTGGAGTCTCACTCTGTCACCCAGACTGGAGTGCAGTGGCCGCTCCCGGTCACCGCAGCCTCGACCTGCTGGGCTCCGGCGATCCTTCTGCCTCAGCCTTCCAAGTAGCTGGAACTACAGGCGCGCGCTACCACGCCCGGATAATTTTTGGTTATTGTAGCGATGAGGTCTCGCCAAGTTGCCCAGGCGGGTCTATAATTCTATCCCCAAAGGGTAATCCTGCCCACACATTTGTTTTATGTAGTTCTAGTGTCTTTTCATGAGATAGAGATTAAAAAGAGGGAAGGAGGGAGAAGGAAGGGAGAGAGGGATCACACATATGGTTTGTAACCTGCTTGGCAGGTAAGAGTTTATTTCAGTTAAGTTTACATAAGAAACCATCTCAACACTCAGTGGCTTTAAAAACAGCAGCATCGTTAATTCTGCTCACAAATCTGCAATTTGAGTAGGACTTGATGGGAACAGCTTATATTTGTTCCACTCCATGTCAGGTGACGCAGCCCAAAAGCTACGTTATCTGAGGCTCTCCCCCTCAGTGCCTATGCCTAGGCTGGCCGACCCAAATGACTGGGACTGAAACAACTGGGTTTCTTTGGGCGTCTATTGTTCTTTGTGTACTCTTTCCTAGTGGTGTCTCCACCATGGAAGCTTCAGGTGAGCTGGACTTTACATGTGAACTGAGGAGAAAGAGAAGGAGAGAAAGGAAACTCTAATACCTTTTGTGAAAACCTTGGAAGTACACGATCACTAGCCAGCCATTTTTAATGGGGTGGGGGCCAGAATCCGCCGGATTGGGGAGAATGTCAAAGAGCTTCTGAACATATTTTAAAACTACCAGGGGAGTTAACAACTACGTAGTTAGCAACTAAACAGTTAAATAAATAAATAGGGAAGAATAGATCACTTCTGAGAAAGATCATGAAAATCTTTTAACGCTGATCACCTGTTTCCACAACATCACATTATAGTCCCATGTCATTCTTGAAATACACCTAGTAAAGAAAACACAAACCTACTTATTACGTTCAATAAACGTTTGTTGGCTGAATGAGTTTAGCAAGTCATGAATGTTTTCTTACATCAATGAATATTTTATAGCCTTTATCTAAAGTATTGTATTACGGATATGTAATCATTTATTTAGCCAGTTTCCAGTTATTTGTTATTAAATATTTAGATCTAGATATTTAGATTCAGATTTAGATACTAGATATTAGTTATTTGTTATATAGATAACTCTATGATTAACATCCTACAACAGAAGCCTCAATTTTCTTTCAATAGATTCATAAACATAAAATTTCTGGGTGACAAACTTCACCTGCATGAAGCCTGCTTGTTTAGCTAATACTGACTTGTACCCCACATCTCTATAATTAAAAACAATTCTGGGTGAAGGGGACATATATTTGTAAGGGTTTTGAATAGCTACTGCAAAAACGCCATGGGTTGTTTTTTTTTTTTTAATGTTCTTGTTGCCTACTGTAAGAGCACCTGCCAATTAACCTGGTAAGCCAAGATATAAATAGGGTGGAATATCAATATGTCTGGAAGCAAATATATAATAAATTGTTATTAATGTTATATTACATTACATGATAAAATAATATTACCTATGTTTTAGGTTTTTATACCCACTCTGTTCATTAAGAGAAGAAATAAATGGAAGTAGAAATGAAACTCATTCAAGAAAAGAAAGCCATGAAATCCTATTTTGTTATTAGGGTTAGTCTACCAAGTGACTCAATGCTTTCCAGAGTACCAACTAAAAGAGAAAATAACAAGTAATAACAGAACTGAGATGTCCTTAGGGTAAATGCAAACTGGTTGCTCACCAGAAGCATGGGTATCCTTGCTTTAGACTACAAATAAACTTTTGAGAGAGGACATCATGAAAGGTAAAGGAAGGAATTCTTACTGGCTCTTACTTAAGCACATGTCTCATCTGTAAAATTGAGGTGATAGCAAAATTGTAGTAAAAACCAAATGCTTTAGTATGTGTAAGGTGATTAGAACAATTCCTGACACGTAAATACACTCTCTATATGCTAGCTATTACATCAAGGGACAGACAGCAGAGCGGTGGTCTAGAGATCAGGTCTGGAATCAGATTGCCTGAGTTCAAATCCTAGATCCACCAGGTCCTAGCTGGTTATTGGTGCTCATGAAACATTGACTGCTATGATTATTGAAAGTCCCATAGCAAGCACTTTGGCAAGTTACCCCGGACTTACCTCGTAACAGATTCCTGATATAAACCAATGGCATCATGCTAAGTCTCAATTAAGCAGAATTAATTATGCAGAAGACACAACTGAGCAGCTCAGGTAGAGAGTTCTCTAATGGTTTGTCAGAGTGAATCAAGAGGGTAAAAGTTGTAAGAATTGCCAATACATTATTTTTTTCAATTCAGCATTAAATTGAAATGCACATCAAAATTGCTCATGATCATAATACTATTTTTTAACTTCTAGAACACAAATTTAACTACTAAATGACCTCTATCATGTATCCAAAAACATGGCTACCATGTTTCAAAATAGAGATTCTGGCTCTGTTTCTCAGTGCGCTCTTTTGATGGGATGAATTAAATGATCAGTTACTGTTTTCTCAAACACCAATTCATAGTAATGAACTCACCTTTTCTCAAGCATGTTAATTTTAATAGCTTCAGCATACTTCTTAACATTAAAAAAAGAGAAAAACTGAGAGAAAAAGAAAGGGGCTATACCTTTATATATTCAAAAACATTAAATATCTAATACATATAAATATAACTATAGCATACTTAAAATATAGAATTCTGTAGAATATTAAATATACATAATTGAATATCTAGAATATATTAAAACACAGAATCTACAACAATGAAATCCCTGCCCCTATATTTCCAATAGAAATAATTCTGTCTACGTGGTTTCAATTCCCATCCAGGAAGCCATAAACATTTTTAATATTTACTTACGCTTTTTTGGGTCATGATTCCAAGATGATATACACTGCAAAGGCTGCTGAAAATGTGGTTAAAAAAATAACTTAGAAGCATAGAACCATGTCAAATACAATGTTTGTTCTGATAGTATTTCATATCAGCTGTGTTTCTCAATCTAGCATTATTTAATTCCTTTCCTTATTAACTGCTTTGCTGTGACAATTTTTTTTTTTTTGAGTTGGAGTCTCACTCTGTCACCCAGACTGGAGTGCAGTGGCCGCTCCCGGCCACCAAAGCCTCGACCTGCTGGGCTCCGGAGATCCTTCCACCTCAGCCTTCCAAGCAGCTGGAACTACAGGCACGCGCTACCACGCCTGGCTAATTTTTTGATTTATTGTAGAGATGAGGTCTTGCCAAGTTGCCCAGGCGGGTCTCGAACCCGCGGGCTCAGGCAATCCACTCACCTCAGCCTCCCCAAGCGAGGGATTACAGGCTGAGCCACCAAGCCCGGCTGCTGTGACAATTTTTAAATTTTTGCATGGTAATTTATCTTACAATTGAATGGTTAATAAATATATAGGCTTTTATTTTCTCAATCTGTTTTCATTCCTTGAAGTGAATTCCATTTGCTTGATCAATTCCTAATTTTGTTTAAAATTATGGCCGATTGTTAATATGTAGTGTAAATGTTTTTCTTGTTGGAACTGAAAATTGTGCTTCCCAATCCCAGCTTTCCTCTAGCTCTGCTTTCAATTAAAGTTCAATTTTACCCCATTGTTGGCCATATTATGAGATGCATTATATAAAATCTAATTTGCATATGCTGAAACATTAGAAGCACACCAGAGGCACTTTTTAGTTATTTAAATTCTAAAATTATTCCCTTATCCCACATCTGGTGAAATCATGTAAGGTTCACTTTTTCTTATCCTATGAAACTCCCCTGTGAGCTGTTAGCATGAGATGAAATCATCCTTGAAGGCACTGAAAAGAAATTTATCAAATGCTTGTACCTCCAGCATCATGTGTTCTGGTATTATTCATGTGTAAAAGCTACAAATTCACGTTCACATATAAAAACTACAAATTCATGTATAAAAACTACAAATTCACATTAACTAACAAATTCACATTACTTTTATTTATTTCTAAAAGCAAAATGGCAGTATACTTGAGAAAATGAGTAGGATTGATGATTTATTTGGAATTCTCTCTCTCTCACTCAAACACTGACACACACACACACACACACACACACACACACACACACACGGCCTTGGATATACTCTACTTTGTTTATGACCCCTGTGGCTTTATGTAGCAGAAACCCAGTGCAAACTAGTTTAAACAAGAAATACATATTTAAAAATTCATATAACCAAAAAGTATACGGTACGTTTTTCAGGCATTGATATACTGAGGGCCTCTAGCAACCAGCATTATCAGGCCTCAGTCTCAGTCTCTCTCTCTCTTACACGCATGCGTGCTCTTGCTCTAGCTCTCTCATTCCCTCTTTCTCTTTCTCTCTCATTCTCTCTCTCTCTTTCTTTCTTTATTTTCACATAGGCATTTGCCTACATGGGACTAGAGCGGTCACCAGCAGGTTTACCTTTACAGCCCGCCATGTCAGGGACCACAATGAGAAAGATCATTTCTTCCTACAGAGTTCCATCAAAAGTGCTACATTGAACTGATTTGCATCAGGTGCCCATGCCTGAACAAATCACTATGGCTAGAGGATGAAACCTACTCATTGAACTGGCTGGGTCACTTGTATCCCTTAGAGCCAGGGTTAGTGTCAGGCCCACTCAAAACACTTGCACAGAGAATGGCGGTAGGAGGTGACTCCCAGTTGAAAAAATAAAGGTCCTTACCAGAAAACGGTGGTCTATTCTGGGCAGGTTCATAGAATAATTGTCTATTACACTCCTTGGATAGCTTGAAGAATCTAGTAGCTCTCAACCTGGACCCAACTATTGGCCTTCTCACTCAACTCTTGACCTTAAACAAACCAAACAACTGAGTCAGCAAATCAGTCCAGGGAAAGAAACTGAAAACTTTCACTGTCTTGAAATAAAACTTCAAGTACTTCAAGTGTTTCTCTTTTCAAACAGTTGTATTATCATTCTACACAAAGAGCCCCTGATGACCAATGCAGTTGCTTGCTATAGTCATTGCAATGACAAGAAGGTCACCACAATGAAAAAGAGGGGTAAATAATTCCAGCTGAAGTAACATATTTATCTCATCTATATACAAAAAACTCACTCAAATGACAGTTTAAAAAAATTATTTAAGAATAAACCTGGTGGCACAAAGAATCATAGAAGCAATGACAGCAAAAATATTTTGGAAGCTAGAAAGAAGACAGACGGGATCTGTGAAAGTTGAAAACTAATCCAGCCACAGGGGATGGGGTCCAAAAACAGGCCAAATCAAAGCAGAAATGCCCAGGAGTTAGGGCACCAAGTAGAGTCAGGTCTCCTTCTCAAAACATGTCTCCTTCTCAAAAGAGTAATTAGAAGGAGGAGCAGTAGACAGACATCCAGACCTGCTTCCCAATCCAGAGTAGCATGAGGACAACCTCACAGAACTCAGGTAGAAGACTGGCAATGTAGTTTCTAGGGAATTGATGAGAGAAGCTCTGCACATGGGACACCAGGCATCCTGAGTGTAGGGACATGATTCTGGAAACATGTGGGCCTTAGCGTCTACACTGAGAAGTGAGTCTCAGCCCCCTACCCCCAGGAGTCCAAGAATTCTAAATTTGAACCTGGCTTTCCAAGTTATAATAAAGGTGTGTTGTCCTCCAGAAGGACAGAACATACTTCATGTAACAGTTTTGGCTTGACATCATTTTTATGTGTACAGACGTGGAGGATGTGCTTTCATTTGTACTCTTACTTCAGGTCCTGCAAATAGAGTTCAAAACCAATAGGATAAAGGAAGCTAGAGAAACACAAACAGTGCAGGGAATTGAAACATGCAAACAACAACATGCCACACTATACACGATATTCTCAGAGAGACAAGGGAAAAGACCCCAAGATGTCCAACAGAGCTCAGTCTCCTCCAGGGATCCCACTTCACCTCTGGCTCAGACAGTGCCATTGGTATGTGTGAAGAGGGCTCCTATGCTTCCCGCAAACATGTCTCCTTCTCAAAAGAGTTGACATGCTCCTGTTGACATCACCTCCCACAGCCTCCAGACCACCACAGAGGGGACTGAAGAAGGGTCCCTAGAGCTCTGAGACCAGACTCTCAGCTCAATGGTCCTGTATACCCTTAAACTGGCCCGGTTAGATTCTGTTGTCTAGCCTTGAACTACCACTTTGACCTCTGGAATATTGGATCAGATAGAAACTCAATCACAGGCAAAATTCCTACATTCCCATCTTCTTTTCTGAAAATTCCCCTCACCTCTGGTCCTCCAAAAGACACTGCTACTCCTGATGCTGTAGCTCTCCATATACCCTCTGCAGCTGGTGGCTGTTTTATCCCCCATATCCTACATATCAGAAGGCCTGGAAGAAAGGAGGGTCACCCTTCTCCTCCTTGTAGCCATTTCCACTCCATCTCCTCCCTAACATCCCTTGGTTCTTCTGAAGCTCAGGTATTCACATTCTATTATCTATTCCTCTTCATTAGATTATTCAACATCTCTGGGTCACTTTCTCTCATCTCATAAAGATTTCCACATCTAGCTTGTCACCTTCTCCAACACCATCCCAGTCATAACACTTGGCAATTTCAATATGTGGACTATCTATCCGGTACCCTGGCTGCTCAGTTTCTTGGACTCCTCTCCTCCAGTGATTCTTTCCTCATGCCATCTACCCTTTGGGTCCTTCTTTACTCCCTGGCATCCATGCACAGTTCTCTGACTTTGTCACACTCTCGGCCAAACCCCAGTTCTGTCCACCCTATCCTGTACAGTCAAATATGGCAGGAAAACCTCAGGAACCACACTGACCAACCTTACTCTGAGTTTGTGCTCCATAACTCCACCTGGGCCTTCCTTTAGTGCTGACCTTCAACACAAAGCATTTCCTTTCTCCATTTTCACTCCCACTTTGTAGATTAACATTCCACACCATCTTCTTTCTCCTCAAACTCCAGCATCTCCGTCCCCATCTTCAACTTACCCTCAGAAGAAGCCCTTGCTTCTTATTCATCAAGTCAATAGACATAGAAGAGAGGTTCTACCTGCTACCACCACATCTCCTAGCCTAGCTGTATCTACACCCTTACACTCTGCCTTTATTCCCATTAAAAATGGAGGGGTGTTCCAAGCTCCAATCTAAGGGCAACTCCCCCGACACTTACTGGATTCCACACATTCTCCTCCCAAACCTACTCAAGAACAGAGGTGCAGCAACTGCCCTGTCTCTACACTGAACTACCAATTGTCCCCCCTCAAGTAAGACAATCCTATTGGCACTTCCACTGCAGGGGGGAGGAGGGAGAGGAGAAGGAAGTGACACCCTTGAATTCATGTTCACCCAGCTCCCAGTGCCTCATTCTGCCACACTTTCAGCAAACACTTCAAGAGATTATCTAAATGAATGTATCAATGTTTTCTCCTCCAGTCTCTGCTGAATGCACTGCGATCAGACTTTGGCCCTTGTCACTCAATCAGAACAGATTTTTCTCTTGTCAGTGCAATGATTAATTCTCAGTCTTCATTTTACTCAACCTAGCAGCAAAAGCATTTGATACAGTCATTCACTCCTTCTCTCCAGAAACACTTCCTTCTCTGATTTCTAAGATAACATTCTCAGTTGTCCTCCTACTTCACGAACAATTCTTTATCTGTCTTCTTGGCTGGTTTCTCCTCATCTTCCCAATATCTGAGTTGGGGCTAGTGATCAGGACATTCCTCAACGTGCAGTCCCACTTTAAGACTTCTTCCTAGCCAGGCTCGGTGGCTCAGCCTGTAATCCCGCGCCTTGGGAGGCTGAGGTGAGTGGATTGCCTGAGCCTGAGGGTTCGAGACCCGCCTGGGCAGGCGAGACCTCATCTCTACAAATAAATCAAAAAATTAGCCGGGTGTGGTAGCGCGCGCCTGTAGTTCTGGCTACTCGAAAGGCTGTGGCGGAAGGATCGCGGGAGCCCAGCAGGTCGAGGCTGCGGTGGCCGGATGCGGCAAATGCACTCCTGTTTTGGGGACGGTGCGAGACTCCAACTAAAAAAAAAAAAAAAAAAAAAAAAAAGAAATAAGCCGGGCTTGGTGGCTCAGCCTGTAATCCCACACCTTGAGAGGCTGAGGTGAGTGGATTGCCTGAGCCCGCGGGTTCAAGACCCACCTGGGCAATTTGGTAAGACCTCATCTCTACAATATATCAAAAAAATTAGCCAAGTGTGGTAGCGCGCGCCTGTAGTTCCAGCTACTTGGAAGGCTGAGGCGGAAGGATCGCCGGAGCCCAGCAGGTCGAGGCTGCAGTGGCCGGGAGCAGCCACTGCACTCTAGTCTGGACGACGGAGTGAGACTCCGACTCA
>CAUYQG010025408.1:0-28672 GCA_963574415.1 Tarsius wallacei
AAAAAAATTAGCCGGGTGTGGTAGCGCGCACCTGTAGTCCCAGCTCCTTGGAAGGCTGAGGCGGAAGGATCGCCGGAGCCCAGCAGGTCGAGGCTGCGGTGGCCGTGAGCATGCCACTGCACTACAGCCTGGGCAACAGAGTGAAACTCAGACTCAAAAAAAAGAAAGAAAGAAATCATATACTCATCCAGCTGCCCCATATTTGACTTTTGTTCTTAGTATCTTACACCCTACTTAAGTATTTTAAAACAAAACATCCTTGCTTTGTTTGAACCAGGGATCTCAGTCCCGGAGTCCCAAATCCTATCTAAAACCATCAGCTTTTCTGCACCTTTGCAACTGGCAGTTGCCTATTGCCAACTCCCAGTTACTGCACCCGCCTATCCAAGTTCCTTCTTTTTTTTTTTTTGAGTTGGAGTCTCACTCTGTCACCCAGACTGGAGTGCAGTGGCCGCTCCCGGCCACCGCAGCCTCGACCCGCTGGGCGCCAGCGATCCTTCCGCCTCAGCCTTCCGAGTAGCCGGAATTACAGGCGCATGCTACCACGCCCGGCTGATTTTTTTTTTTTTTTTTTTTTTTTTTTATTTTAGATATGTCTCCCCACGTTGCCCAGGCGGGTCTCGAACCCGCGGGCTCAGGCAATCCACTCACCTCAGCCTCCCAAGGCGCGGGATTACAGGCTGAGCCACCGAGCCCGGCTCGAAGTTCCTTCTTATTGCCGATTGCCAGACTGTGTCAGTCTGTTTGCCTTGTGATAGCTTGCTAGTCTTTTCACAGTGAATGTCCTTGATCTGCCTGGGGTCTGATGGGTAGCGAAAACATTTCTACAATGACCCCCTCTTTATGCCTCCCTCTTTTGAAGCTAGAACCATCTAACTCCTATATAACCAGAATTAGAAGAATTCTAGGTCAGTTATTTACTGACTCAGTGATGAGTCATTCTTGATATTTTAATTCTGGGTTAACAAGATTCATGACTTTGCCCCCTCACTGAAGTTCTTTCCCTTAGAGGGAAAGGGAATCACAGATCCTCCTGGGCCCAGGTCTCCAAAATTTGCTGGGTGTTTGTCCGGCCCTCTGAAACCTCAACCTGTACTTGTTCATGATCTTGGACTTAATTTTGAACATTTTCTGAAAGTACCTGTGTGCATTCTGTTGTGTTTGCTGAGATCCTTCTTCAGGACTGAAGCACAGCTTAGAACAAACTAACTGGGTGTATATCCTAACTGTCCTTGCAATATATCTTTGTTTTTTTTTCTCTGTAAGAATTTTTCAAAGTTACCAAAGCCTAGCCTTCCAAATGATTTCTCTTGCTCCCATCTATGTCCCAACCAAAAAAGTTCTCACTAATAAATAGCTAAAACTGCAGTATATTCCAGTGAGTGTTCAATCACAAGACTGATGACCAATTCTTGATTTTCCTTCTAGTACATTAAACTTCTTCTCCTTCTAATCTGCCCTTTTGCTTCTAGACAATTCTCTAGACAAACTGTTTTTCTCCCTTTTCCTTTTCCTTCACATTAAGAACAACTCGCTGAGCCACAAGTTGAGATATAGTTATCAGTCAGTTTACTGTAGCCCCCTACCCATGCCCACTGATGTACCCAGGAATGCAACTGTCTTGTCTCTTTCTTGTCAATACATCAACCAATCCATCTCCTTTAAAAGAACAATAATAAAGTAACTACATTCAGAGATTTTTGTTTGGTTTTGTTTTTGTAAATTGCATCTATTGACCATCCTATAGTAACCTGAACACACAGAAAAACGGTAACAAAACTTTGGAGTATTACATGACTTCAAAATAATCTGCCTTACCAATAATTTACAATAATGGTGTTTAATATATAGAGTAGAAAGTTCTTACCCAACTGTCTTAGAGCTGCCAACGTGGGTACAATTATTTCCAAGACCACACACCAAAGATTTTACTTGCTGTTTTAGGGAATAACCAATATGCTATATTGTTTAACCTGCCTTGAATTTTCTAAGTGTATTGGGCCCTAAGATACAGGATAATGAGTTGCTGGTAGACACTCCCATCAATACACACATACATTCTCACATTCTCATTCTCTCTCTCTGTCTTTCTCTCTCTCTCTCTCTCTCTCTCTCTCACACACACACACACAATTTTTGTATTGAGTTATAGAAATTTGGTGTCCAAGTTAGCAAGGTAATTATTCCATAGTCCTTTAAGCTTCTCTGATTTATCTGAATTGTCGACTGGAATTCAATTTGGCACTCTTTGTCTTGAGAAAAATATTTCTTGGTCCCTATAAGTTAAAATTCTATGGTTAGCACTGAATTGGACATGACAGGGTTTAAGGCCTACATTAAGCCAAGAGATTCCCTTTTTCTCTTCCTCTGGACTAGTCTTTCATCCACTGTGATAATTCACTGTGGAGTAGGATGGCAACAGAAGCTCCAGCCCTCACCTCCCCTCAGGCCTAAGACCCAGTGAAAAAGCTCCAAGTTTCCAAAGTTAGGTTATACAGTATACATCCTGAAAGGCATGAGTTTGGTTATATGCCTGTAATGAATTAGTCCCCTTAGTCAGTGGGACGGAATGTGCTGATTGGTTTGTTCTATGTATGCATATGCTTCAAGACTGAATTCAGTGGCTATTCAAAAAAGAGAGAGAGAGAAAGATAATAAGTGTTGATAAAGATGCAGAGGAAAAGAAACTCTTGTACACTTTGGTGGAAATGCAAATTGGTGCATTCATTATAAAAAGCAGTATGGAGTTTCCTCTAAAACCTAGAACTATTATAGATCCAGCAATCCCACTTCTGGGTCTATGTTTGAAAGAAATGAAGCCAGTAGGTTGAAGAGATATTTGTACTCCTGTGTTCATTTAAACATTAATCATAATAGCCATGACATGAACACTACTTAAGTGTCCATTGAAAAATGAATGAATAAAGAAATTGTTATATATATATATATATATATATATATATATATATATATACCCACACATACACACAATGGAATATTATTTAGCCATAAAAAAGAAGGAAACTCTGCCTTTGCAACAGCATACATGAACTTAGAGGACATTATACCAGGTGAAATAAACTAGAAACAGAAAGACAAATACCCTGTGATCTCACTTGTATGTGAAATCTGAAAAAGTCAAACTCAAAGAAACATAGAGTGCAACAGGGACTAGGAGGGAAGGGAAATGGGGAGATACTGATTAAAGGGTACAAACCTCCAGCTGTAAGATGAACAAGTTCTAGGGATCTAATCTGCAGCATGAGTGGTGATGCATGTTTTAATTAACTTGATTCTGGTAATCATTACATAATGTATATGTATATCAAATCATCACATTGTATACTTTGAGTATACACAATCTTTGCTCATCAATGAATATTTTAAATCTTTAAAAAATATACATCTGGATAAAAAAGACAAATTCAGGGTGGCATCAGCTTCCCTAAAAATAAATGGGCAGAGGAATCTTCTAGAGGAAAATGAGGGTAGGTGCCCAATAGAACATAAGTTGCATTTCACCTGGTAGGCAAAGTTTTGCCCTCAAGGAGCTCACATTCTAGAAAGGGAAAGATACAATGTACAGAATACTTAAATAAGATAATGTCAAACAGTGTTCAGTGTGCTAAAGAAAATAAATTGTACGAAGAGAGACAAGTGAAATTAGATTAGGGAAGGTGATCAGAAAAAGCCTATCCCAGGAGGTAACTTCTCCATATGGGATTATATTCAGGCAAGTGTGGCTTTGATTTATGTAATTCTTCAGTAAATTTGAATGATTTCTTTTCAGGTTATTTAGCCCAAGTGTTTTGTAAGCATTGTTCAGTTTATTGGAGACGTTTCATACAGATTTCCAACAGATGCTGGCAAATCTAAATATTTGTTCAGTTCTTAAGTTTGTTTGCTGAGGGCAGTATTTTGTATTTTTAGATAATTGCGTTTGTTTGCATGTGACCTTGGTTTGCTGCAACCAATTGTCTGATGATCTCAAATTTGTCTGCAATCAGTACAGTGAGAACCCTTTTGTTTTCTTTTCCATTTTAATTCTTTTCTTCATCTGATAATTACCATTGTCTAAAGAATTACGAAAGGGCCCACACTAAGAAAAGATACACATGGGGATTTTTTTTCAAAAACTAATTTGGGCAACTAATTGAATTATCCATCAAAAAAGTGCTCCCCCTGAGCTAGAGGCATCATCTTTCCAAACCACATCTGGGAGCACAGGGGCACAGATGCATTGTTCAAGGAGGCACATTTCAACATCAGGGGACAGTTGAGTTTACATAGGTCATCCAAGGACTATATGGAAAATAGTTCATGAGTGGTTACATCTCAGTTCCTGAGAAAATCCCTGTATAACTACTACTCTCTTCTAGCTGTGGAGACTGAGGCACATACTGGCAGGCACATTGCTTCAGGAACAATCAGCAAACAGGTTTAAAAAGGATTTGGCCTCTGCTGAGTCCTGCACTTGGATGATCCTCTCTTTTGGATAGCAATCTGTTCAGTTCCCCACTATACTCCAAGGACCCAGCAAAGTTCCTGGGACAAAGTAGATACTTGTATTCGTTTTCCATTGTCTCTATAACAAATTACCGTAAATGTGGCGGTTTAAAGCATAGACTGTCCCACAGGTCTGTAGACTTGAGGTCCAGGAATATGGTGGCTCAGCTCGAGCACTCTGCTTAGTATCTCACAGACTGAAATTAAGGTGTCAGCAGGGCTATTTTCCCTTTGAAAGGCTGTGGGAAGGGAGTCATTTTCAAATTTACTCAGATTCTTGGCCAAATTCAGTTCCCTGTGATTGTCAAACTGAGGGTTGTTTGCTAGATGTAAACTGAGGGCTATTCCGACTTTCAAGAGGCCGCCTGTATTCTCCAGTTTATGGCTTCCTTCATCTGAAAAGCCAGCAATGTGGGTCTAGCCCCTTCTCATGCTTTGACTCTCCCTTGCCTCTTCTTCTGCCGCATTTTTGAGTCTTCTCCCTTTCTCTTCTGCTTGAACAGGTTCATGTGATTACATTGGGCCAACCAGAAAAATCTAAGATAATCTTCCTATTTGGGAGTCATTTGCAAAGTCCCCTTGCCAGGTAATGCTAATATATTTACAGGTTCTGGGGTTAGAGCATGGACATCTTTGGGGGGCCATTATTCTGCATATCACGACATTCAATATTTTTGAATAAATGAAGCACCTAGCAGCAAACACTAGCAAATTGCTTCTGCCATGCAGCAATATACTTAAAGACTGAATGTGATGGATGAAGATTTATGCGAACATAGGAAAGAAGGAAACATTATTGCATATGTATTCTGCACCAGGCCTAGTCCTAGGTGCCTTCCCACAAAAGTCTTCTTTGAACATAGGCTTTTTAATGCAGGCACATAATTTCTATTTCCTAATGAGAAAATTATGACTCAGATTAATAATTGAGTTGCTCAAATGCAGAACCCCTTAAACCCAAGTCCACATGATTTTCTATTATGTACAGTTTTTTCATGCTTAGACTGTGTGTGTTATACTATGTATAACTGTGCTCAGTTACACAGACTCTGAAGCAAGAATGCTTGGGCTCAAATTCAGATCTGGGACTTTATCAATTGTGTGGCCTTGGCTAAATGCTTAACACCTCTGTGTTTCAGCTTTCTTGTTTGCTAAAAATGGAGATGGTGACTGTACCAAGTCTGTAGAGTTATTGCGTTGATTAAAAGGGTAAATATAAGCAAAACTCACAGAACAGTGCCTGGTATTTCTCTACAGGTGTTAGCCATTACTATCTTCTATGTTCCTACCATTGGAGTCCAACCATGTTCATTACTATCAATTAGTAAGTTTTAAAATATCTTATCTATGACTAGTTTTTATCATTTCTGGATGGATATATTTTCATTTGCACTGCCACATTCATTGTTATTCTTTCTCCAGGAGCCCTACAGAATGATAGAGAAAGTGATTTCAAAATAATGACGATACCTAAACAACAGATTAGGAAGCATATGTGTCGGAGGGTTTCCCAGACACTAGAAAGTTCCTCCAGGTATGGCAAAAGGAGACACAAACCTGAAAGAGGTCAGTGGAGCTTAGACATGGTAACTGGACATGGAGAAAACACCGAGGTGGGATTGCTGTCAGTCTCCAGGAACTGACCAGCCTCCATCCCCCAGCACACAATCACAGGCTGGCCATGCTCCATTTGAGGAGCAGAATGCATGGCCTGACTCAGGAGCAATGGTTGGTGGCCATGGATAACCTCCTTCAACAGCTGCAGACACTGCCGCCCATAGGTCATCAAGCAAGAGCATGCTCGTCCATTACAGGGTCGTATACCCCATTACCCTCTTCCCTCTTCTCTCTTCCTCTCTTTCTAACCATCTTTCTAGCCCCTTTTGTTTGATATCAAGATTATGAGTGCAACACTTTTTATAGCAAGGAAGGCCACTGTCATGGCTAGGAGCATCTGGGCACTTCCTGAGCTGACCACTGTTCCCAGTCATTTCACAAGTGACACTGGACACGATTTCTTTCTTGTCTTTGGACATCAGAGAGGAAGAAATCATTACTAATCTGATCTGAGTGCCAAGTCATCATCATCAACATGAAGCAGAAACATGAATACCAATGGAGATACATTACTGATCACTATCACCTAATGAATACCAGAATTGAAGCCACATGGAGACATTTATTATTTCGCTCACAATGAGTGAGATATTGCTATATTGAAGGGCCACTAAGAACAGCATTTAAAGCAAGAGATATGCAAGGAAAATGAAATATTTTCATGCTGTCAGGAGTGTGTGAACATTCATTTGATCATTCCATTCTGTGATCTCTTCATCGCAACTGTTGGATCATATAGCTGTCCAGCAAACAAGTCTCTTCCATGAATTCTATTTCCCTCTTGGGCCATTTGCCAAGAATAACAGATTGAACTTTAACTCCACGTCTGAAAAGTTTCCCTTTACTGACTAGAGTTCAACCCTAGTCTATTATCCTAAACTAACTGATAAAACAATCCTTTGATGCTGTCCTTTGAACAAGTTGTGTAAGCTAAAACTTACCAAGAAAGAAAAAAGAAGCCTATAAAGGAAGCTTTTGAGTTAGCAGCTATCCTAAGTCTTAATTTCAGACACAGT
Source organism: Tarsius wallacei (assembly GCA_963574415.1). Taxonomy (NCBI): domain Eukaryota; kingdom Metazoa; phylum Chordata; class Mammalia; order Primates; family Tarsiidae; genus Tarsius; species Tarsius wallacei. Next base: position 7,140 of record CAUYQG010025408.1, read on the forward strand.
ACAAACATTTCACACCTCAGGGTTGCAATAATAAGACCTATAAGAACTTCAAAAGTCCAGGCGGATATTTCTGAGTTCATTCCTTCATCGCACACAAAAACCTGAGCTGCCATATGTTACCTTGTTTTTTGTGAGAGCTATGATTTATGTACATTCCATTTTACCCTGAATCTGGAAATAATTTCCCCTGAATATGAATGTGAAGGCGAAAAAGGAGGGAGGGTGGGGAGTGCTGTGCTCATACAGAATTGTGTTTATACCCCTGGGATTCTGAATATATTTCTACTATAGTGTGTGATTCTTTATATTACAATTAGTTATTAAAATCTGCTTACCTGTCTAATGCTTCCATGAACCATAGAAGAAAAAGAAGAGGAGGAGAAGGAAGAATATTTTCATCATTAATATTTATATTAACCAAATCATTAAAATAATCACCACAGGAAAAACTTAGTACTGTGTGTGTCTTACTTACACTTATTTTATCGTTTAATGTTTGGGCTTGAATTGTAATGAGGATGGGGTAAGACCACCATAATCTTTTCAGGGCCTAGAGCTTTTCAAAGAATCTATCTGGCTCTCTTTCTGAGTTCCTAGAAGAAAGAGAATGTCCAAAATTCATTTGGATAAAGATGTTCAAGTTCAGGTACTGAGCCAGAGCAGTGTCTGGCACATAGTAGGGGTCTTTTTGTGCTAGCTAAATGAGTGAATGGATAGGTATTGTTACTTCTGGTTTAACATATGCTCTGCTCCTTAGGTCTAATCAATATTCATTGGCCTATGACAGTTTGACAAAGCTTAAACTTTTCTCCTAGAAAATGAAGGGAACAAATTAAAAGATGAAAGTATTTGCAGATAAATATACCAGGTTACACATGTGTGTGTGTGTGTGCGCATGCTCACACACACACACACACACATACACACACACACAAGCTCAGCAACATGCCTTATAACCAGATCCTTCTGGAGCTATATGGCCAGAGCCTGCTGATTTTCTTTACTCCAGTAAGATCTTATTTTCTCCTCTGTGTTTTGTTTGATGATATTTGTTGTATCTAACGACTTGGCCATATTGAAGAGGAATAGCTGTGGGTCTGGATAGTTGAAGGTATCTATAAGTTGAACTAACTAAGTTCTCTGAAATGGCACATGAATTGGGGTGAGGGTTAGAGATGAATTCAGTGACAGCAATGGTTAAGTATAGGGGAGGTCCTGACCAAACAGTGACAAACAGCAGATGAAAGACTACAAACAGCTATCACTGGTTAGCTCCGGGAAGGCATCACGGACTTTCCCAATGGCCAGAGAGCTTGAAAGCAGAAATCTGCGAGCAGGTGATATTTATGCACTCAGAAAACTGGCCAACAAATCTAAAAGTAAAGAGGAAAGCGTATCACTGGCCTGGACCAAAGGTGCAAGAAGAGGACAGAATTCAGGCAAGATGTATTCTTCTGGCAAGAGCCTGGGGGATTCCTTGCCTAGATTAAGGAGGTAAGAATGTAAGCACAAGGAGATCAATAAACATTTAACAAAACTAGAGTCTGTGCCATGAGCAGGACAGAGCCCCAATTAGAACCAAACTGATGCTGGTGTACTCCTTAAATTCAATCTCCCTGCTTCACAAATTATAGCCAGGACTGTGATTGACCAGCACACCTTCATTCCTTCACTCATTCATTTAGAAAACATTTTGTGGCTGCCAACTCTGTGCCAGCCCCCAAGAACTAGTGGAGGTGAAGATGACATAGCCCAGCAGAGAGAGAGAAGAGAGAGAGCACATTTACAGACTCTGGGTGTGCTGCATGGAAACACAGTGGGAAAGGAGGAGCTGAGAGACCTGAAGAGAAGAAAAATAGGCTGGTCAAGATGTTGTGAGCTACACTGTTTTCTCCATAATCTAGGGGAGTTTTTGCACATAATATTCAGTAATTTGATCTTTAATGAGCGTGAACCTACATCTTGCAGTAAATTGTCCTTTCACTAAGTATACTGTGTTTATTCCTATCAAACCCTAGAGACCACCACAAGGGTAAAACTAACACAGCCAAAAGATTGTGTGTGGTTTTGGCCTCCAAACCTTTGCTCTCCACCTCTGTTCTTCTGTGATGGCATCAACCATCCACTATTTGAACAAAACAAAAACCTAGGAGTCCCCTTTGATTTCTCTCTGTCCCATCACATCTGCTTTCAACAGCCAATCCATCAGCACATTCTACTCAAAGGCTATTTCCAAAATATATCTTGAATCCATTCGTTTTTCTCCATCTGCTGCCACTCCCCACCCCAGAATAAAATTTCTTACCTTACCACCTCAATAGCCTCCTACCCAGTTTTCATGCCTGCTGCTCCCTAAACCCACTATCTTCTAGAGTAGTAATTTCCTTACCTGCCTAAAGACATCCCGTGGTGTCCCAACCCATTTCAAGAACTTGCTTGGACCTACCTGTTCCTATGTTTTGGTCCCTACTGCATGTCACCCCATTATTGTCCACACTTATCCACTATATCCTTGCCCATATCACCTGTTTCTTGTCCCTTAATCACTAGTCCATTCCCACCTTCTGATTTTTCTGCCTAGAATGTTTATAACCAATCTTTCAATGGCTGGCTTCTTCACATGGTTCAACTCAAAATTCCCCTCCCCAAAGAGATTTTGTTCTTTAAATGTTAAATCTTAAAAGTCTGATAATAAAAAATAACCCTGTCTGCTACCGAATTTTAAAATCTGACTATAGTTTTTTGTATCATTCTAAGGATGGTGTCTACTTTCTCCAGTTAAAAATAAAGAACTGTGGCCTTATTGAAATCTATTATAATAGCAAATTGTTCAATTCAGTGGCCAAAATGAAGGCATTTCAACCTTAGTTGCCCTTAGCAGGTTAATTTTGAAAATCTCCATCTGCTAGAGTTAGTGGGGTGGGAGAGGTCACCACGAACTCTGCTAAGTTCCAGTAGAGCCTATTTGGTAGACCTAGTCATTTATTTTTTTTAATCAACAGACATCTGAAGCAGCATGCTGGAGTGAAATACAATATTGGAGTTTGATCTTGCCGATCACCGCATGTTAAGCTACGACTTGCAATTTTACGATTAGGATATAATAGCAAATTTAACATTCCAAAGCTTAGAAAAAAAATCACAGATATGGCGATGCCATAGGGCCACAAAACAAGCAGGGAATATAGGTTAAATTCTGTGGCACTATTAAAAGGTCTTTGGTAAAGAGTGTTTCACTCCTCTTGATGATAATTCCTGTCTCCTTAAAGAGAATGAACCTCTGGCTAACAAACATAAACTTAGTGTCCAAGATAATAGTAAGTACTTTTTACTGGACCAGAAATCACTCTAAGTGCTTCACAATCATAATCCCTAACTCTCGCAATGACTGAAAAGGTCAGCCTCATTTTTTATATGAGGAAACTGAAGCTCAAGGACTACACAGTAAAGTGGGGGGAGAGCTGATATGCAAACTTTTGTCCGTCCAGCTCTAAACCTGATGCTATTCCCACTGCCAACTTGTCAGCCTCCAATTTCTTCAGCTAATTACACAAGAAGAACTGAGGCTCACCTAACACCTTTAGAGAATAAATGAGTTTTACAATATGAAGGAAGTGAAACAGAAAAGAGAGTAAAAAGAGAAAGGGCAGAGACGGTAATAAAGGAGAAAATTGGCACAAACCCTTATTATTCTTTGAGGTGGAGAGAGTTTATTGGATTTCTAGCAAAATCCACTTTATCTTCTCAATTCAATCAGATTGATAAACCCTCTGAAGATTTATACCATGCTGTCACTGTTTTTCTGACCCATCTGGTGACTGTGATCATGTTCAAACATTAAATGGGAGGAAAATAAATGTGCATTCTTTCTGGAATGACAGACACATATGTTCTCAGCCTGACAAGTCACATTCAGCTGAAGAAGACACACACCAAAAAATGGATTTGCTTAAATGGGAATGGGCTCAAATCAGTTCCCAAGCAGCTGCTTTATTTTGAGCAAAGCTGCATGTAATACTAGAAGGGATTAAATCTCTCTCTTTTTCTGATGAGAAGCCAACCAAATGTTTCCTCGTTTCTAATATTGGCCCTTGTTGGAACCCAAAGAGGAACTGAGGGAACCTTCCAAGATATCTTCTGTTGACTATGTCATTCAAGAGTCTTCCTCGCCAGACCTTTAGTAATTGAAGGAAAATGCCTCTAGGTGAATTGTCCGAGAATAAATCACTTCAATCTGCAGAGAATTTGATTCTTTATTTAAGTACTCTAAGGCTTCTGCAAAATCCTTTTTTATTTTTATTTTCCAGTCAGGTGCTGATATTATTATGGTTTTTAATGGGATGCCAAAGAAGATTCTCTCTCTCTCTCTCTCTCTCTCTCTCTCTCTCTGTGTGTGTATGCCTATTTGTCTGTCTAAAAAACTGTATTTCCTTCCTTCTTTATTTAGGTATATCTTACAACTTTTTTAAACAAAGATTATTCTATGTTTTGCCTAAACTCCTTTTTAGGGCACCCCACTGGAAATGATCAAGTGCTTAATTTTATTTTTGATTTCACAAGGTAGAATATACTTTCTACTTGTGATCTCATTTTTGGATTTGTGAAGTTTTCCTGAAACTGCAAATAACAATGCTTGTGATTGAGCTTCTGTTGGTGAGCAAGCATGTGGGCACTAGTCTGTGCATGAGGAACAGGTGCTGCTTTGGGGGGCAGTCATCGGGCCAGAGGTGCCCCTCAATCTTTCCTGGCACTGACCTCTCTGCTTATGCCTATATTCTTGCAGCAACTGCTACCTTTGGAACATGGAGAACTTGCTCCAAGCCAGCCTGCAAGAGTTTGAGAACAGTCACATGGAAAGTTTCAGAAATTGAGCATTTATCAAGTTAGAGAAGAAATATAAAAAACATCCTCGTTATTCCATCAGATGTGGAGTCTAACTGACATGTGCAACTGAGGAAAAGGCACAACAATCTTTTGAAATAAACTATTTTGTCTCCTGACAATGTTTTCCAAGTGTGTGTTTTGACTCATCTGCGTTAAAATTACATGCAGTGTGTGTGTGGGTGGGGAAGAGAGAAGGAAACGATGGTGTTAAATGCAGATTTCTTAGCCCCATCCTAGCCATAGTGGATCAGAAGGTCTGAAGGAGAGCCTGAGAATCTGCAATTTCCAAGGTGCCGCTTATGCACTGTAATTTTTATTTTTATTCATTTTATTTAACTATATTTACTTATTATAGAGTTGTGGGGCATAAGTGAGGATTTACTACATTGGTAGACTGCATGCAGGTGAAGTTTGGGTCTCTAGGTGGCCCTCACTCTCCCCGGTAGTGGACCAAATACCCTTTGTGTTGTCACGTGCCCTCCACCCTTCTCCCTCCCCCGCTTCCCTAGCAGTGCCAAGTGACTACCCATCCCACCCTTGTGCTAATGTGACTAGAGATCAGGACCCACTTATGAGTGAGAGCATGTGGTATTCAGTTCTTTGTTTCTGTGATAGTTCACTTAGTATGATGGTCTCCAATTGCATCCAAGTTGCTATAAAGGCCAAAATTTTGTTGTTCTTTATGGCTTCATAATGCTCCATCATGTATACTATCACATTTTCTTTATCCAGTTAACTTTCAATGTGCAGTAGGGATGGTTCCATGTTTTTGCTATTGTGAATAGTGAAGCAATAAACATGCATGTGCATGTGTCTTTTAATAGAGTGATATATGTTCCTCCAGGTATATTCCCAAGAGAGGGATTGCTGAATCATGTGGAAGTTCTATTTTTAGTTTTTAAGAATCACCACACTACTTATCATAAACCTGCAGCCAACATTTTGCTCAATGTTCAGAAGCTGGAAGCATTCCTCCTAAGAACAGGAATAAGGCAAGTTTGCCCACTCTCACCCCTCCTAGTCAGCATAGTGCTGGAAGTCCTAGCCAGAGCAATCAGGTAGAGAAGGGAATCAGGAGTATCCAAAGAGGAAAAAAAGAAGTTAAGCTCCACTTTTTATGGGTAATATGATTCTACATCTAGAAAACTCTAGAGTCAAAAGCCTCCTTACATTGATAAGTGACTTTGGTAAATTCTCGGGTTATAAAATCAATGTGCAATAGACAGTTGCTTTTCTATACACCAGCAGCAAGCAGGCAGAGAACCAAATAAAAAACACAGTTCCATTCACAATAGCCACCAAAATGAAAGTACCTTGTCAGCCACCTAACCAGAGAAGTGAAAGACCTTTACAACAAAACACTGCTCAAAGAAATCAAGGATGGCACAAACAAATGGGAAAATATCTCATGCTCATGAATTGGAAGAATCAATATTGTCAAGATGTCCATCCTACCCAAGACAATCTACAGATTCAATGCAATACCTATCGAACTAACAACATCTTTTTTCACAGACCTTGAAGTGACAATACAAAAATTCATATAGAAACAAAAAAAAAGAGCATGAATAGCCAACACAATTGTGCACTCAATTTTTAGAGAACAATTGTCTTAAAAAGTATATGATTCTACTCCAGAAGGTTCTATCTTTGATTGAAAATCAAAGATTGATGGAAAATGAAGGACACATTACAAGACATGTCTTGGCCACTGTGACAATATCTTTTAAAGAACTAAAATAGAAAATACCTCTGGGCAGAGAGGAATTTGATAGCTTGGAAATAGACACCTTACCTTTGTTCCAGCATCTTTGTTTTATTAGTGCTGTAGAAACACACAAGTTCGCCTTATGAAAATGTGGCTTATTAATATGTCATCTTATCTCATCTTGTCATGTTTTCATATAGATCACTTTAATCAGGGCTTATTTCTTCAAAAATGGATTGATAAGCATTTTGTTTGTCTGTTTGGCTGATTGATTGGTTAAAATACATCTTTTCCACATTATAGGTGCTATAGATATTAGATATGACTCATTATTAAACGGTACCATGGTTTCATTTCTTACACTAATATGATTTTGTTTGCTTATCAAGCAGAATTCATTGGCAATTTTAATTTACTTAGCTGTTATTTCTATCATAAATAAAGTTTTTTTAAAAAAAAAACATAGTCTTAGACATTTAATTGAGAAGAAAAAAAAATAAGCAAAAAAGGAAAGGAAGATAAAGCTGATTTTTAGCCAGAGAAATCAGGTTAATTTTATATGAAGGAAAACAGTCACGATTTGAATTCATAATTTGCTTGTTTATCTAAGTCCAATCCACTTTCTGTGGTGGAGGAAGGAAGGTTGTCCTAGCTGAAGGAGTTCCCAGAGTCAGGCCTGGAGGAGAAAGTCTCTTCTCTGAAGCCGTTAGGGATGTCAAAGGAGGTCAAAACCAAAAATTGTGCAAGTCATGAAGTCCAAGATGCCAAGAAGTTCTGTGATGAAGGATGCTGGCCAGGAATTGGACCTCCAGGAAGTAATAATGCAGGTTGAGGGAAGCCAGAAGGTCTTGAATCTCTTAACTGGAAGTGACTTTATGTTCTACAGCCAGTTTTTTTGTTTTTTGTTTTTTGTTTTTACTAGCTGTTGCATGGGGGAATGAGAAGGCCCAGTGTAGGTCAAAGCTACCAACAGCATAAACTGCAAGTTCTAGGTGATTGTTTTCAAATAGCAGATCTCTGACCATTAATGGGTCAAGAAATAGATTATTGGACAACAATAGGTATTTGTTATTTTCATGAAGTAGTAGAATATAGTAGAATAGATAGAATAAAATGGAATAAAGTACATTGCACATGGTAGAGGAAGTATCATTTGGGGACGTTGTGTGTGTGTGTGTGTGTGTGTGTGTGTGTGTGTGTGTGTGTGTGTCTGTGTGTGTGATGCTATGATGTAATTTGTATTTCCTAGTTTAACTCAAGGTCAAAAAAGTTTTGATAAACACAAAGTGTGCTCCAGGTAGAGCAAGCTTGCCCTAATTCTGATCATGCAAGCACTGAACAGGCAGCTTTCAGACACAGTTAGGTCTGCATCCTGAGTTCATCTTGGCTTAGTGTTTGGTCAACATCAGCACCACCATCTCACCCCAGCCCTACCGTACATGGGGCTAGAACTGGTTTTATTACGTTAAGCCTAGTCAAGCTCAGCTTCTTGGAAATCTATATAGCCTCCAGCTTCCGCCTTTCCTCTGAGTCCAAGACATGTATCAGGTGCTTTAACGAGACTTCTGTCCTAACTGGCATTCAGATTCCCAGCCAGTCCCGAAATCTTGCTCTTAAAACCTAGAGTAGTTTGTGAAAGTCCTAACAACCTGCCTAATTATTGCTTGATATATCTTTCTAAGGATACAAACACTGCTATTTTACCCTGCACACAAGCTAGGGTCCTTTGTTCAAAAATATGCTTACCTCTTGGAATTCTGCCTTTTGCCATAATTAGGACCACTGCTAGAAGCTCTGGCTACTGATGCCCCAGGGCAGCCTTCACCCACCTCTTAACTGAACCATGGGTCACAATTACTCATCCAGAGCTTAGCTTTGGGATTCCTCTAAAGGAGTGGTTCTTCAAGTGGAGTCCCAGATGAGCACCAGCAATGTGTCTTGTGAACTTGCTAGAAATGCATGTTATTGGGCCCACAACAGACCTACTGAATGAAAAACTCTGGACATATGGCCCAGCCCTGTAGATATTAACAAGCCCTTTAAAGTTTTCACACTAATGTTTTTGAATCACTGTTCTAGTCAAAGGCAAAATGTCGAAGAAACTATCGATACCTGATAACCAAAACAGACATCTTCTTTCTTTTATTCCCTCACAGGTTGCTGTGGAATGGTGCTATACTCAGATAAAACGTGTCCATTTGTTAACTCTTTAATACTTTATAATAGGAATCTTCTCACTACTTTGTTCTTATAGTTTTATACAATTGACATATGAGGACATTTAAGCAAAGGCCTGGATTAAATAAAATTGAGCAGATAATAGCAGAACTGTTTTAAGATTTGCAAGTTTCTATAATGCTAAGGGAAATTAACTTGCTAAATTTCACTCGCTAAGTTTCTTTCTTCCAGCAGGGATCATCACAAAAAGACACATGAGCCTCATGAGGCATTGTTTTTTCTCATGAAAACACAAACCAGTTTTTGCTTTTATGTTTTGTTTTATAATAATCTTAGTCCATTTTCTGTTACTATAACAGAAGACCACAGACTTGGTAATTTATAATGCAAAGAAATGTACTTCCTACAATTCTGGAGGCTGAGAAGGTTAAGGTCAAGGGCCCACATCTGCTGAGAATATTCGTGCAGTGTCATAACATGATAGAAGGCATTTCAAGGCAAGAGGGGTGAAAGAGAAAGCCAAACGAGCTTTCAAAACAGACCCTTCCTCAGATAACTAAACCACTCTCTTGATAATGCATTAATTCATAAATGGATTAATCTGTTTACCTAATCACCTTTTAAAGGTCTCACCTGGTCCCACTGCTTAATATCATCATATTGGCAATCACATTTCAACATGAGTTCTGGAGGTGACACTCAAATCGTAGCAATTATTTCTCTCTTTGCACTAAAATGGTTCAAACTCCAGACATAAGATTCCTTACCTCGAGTATGCATTTTTTAGTTTGTCCATCAGCTATTACTTCAAAGTCCAGATTACTGATGCATTTTAGTTGTACTGTAATTCAAAGGTAACCACCTTGAGACGGCAGCATGCCTTAATGGCAAACAAACTTTCTCAATATTTTTTGGTTGATGACCCATTTATGAACAGCCTTATAAAAAGATAGTTCCATCCAGGCACCAGCCTACTTCTTTGTTAAACCTCAACCTTACAAACCCAAGTACAGATGTATACATTGACTTTTGCACACATATCTGCCATCTCTGGTATTTTTGCCTCACTGATTGGACACACTGATTAGGCAGGGAATAGAAACTATGACTCAACCAATACAAACATACATGGAGTCAGTATTTTCCAGTTCTACTTGTAACCTTATCAATGACTCGCTGTAGTGGGCAGGTACTTTTCAGTCTGTCCAGCAGCCTTTCCTTTGGGGAGGGACTCCTTCACATGAACCCCTCCTTAGACCATGTGGTGTATGGTGGGAATGATACTACCTTCCTATTGAAGGAGCAGTTATGACCCAAGCTAGGTCACTCAGAGAATCAAACTCACTCCCTGGACACAGTTATTTGATCAGGAAAAGGCTCTCTCTCCCCAAACTAAGCCAATCATAATGTCCCCAGGACACTTGTCATGAGAGGCAGTTGCTCTTTCTCTATAACCCTAAGCACTGGATGCCACAAGCATCTGGAGTTTCTAGGGGCCATTATGTCACCTCACAGGGAGAAGATGAGAGAAAAGTCAGGCAGAGGAAAGTGTATCCAAGAAGCCTGAAGCCACAAATGCCCAAGGTCAAGTGCCCTTCTTTGGCTCCCAAGATACCTGTATCAATCAATTCCCCTTTTTCACAAAATCTAGTTTGAATAGGGTTTGGGTCATTTGCAGTCAAGAGCCTCACAAGGTTGGCTGAATAGTCCTGTAAATTGATTTTCTAATTGACTCAATAAATGGGCAAAGCAGTCTCAATGACCTTTTTCAGATCTGTGATTCTATCGTATTCTATGCCCTAACTTGGGCAGGTTATTTTCTAATAGAGCAACTAATATATCTATTCATGGACCAGTTTTCTGTTATTTAAACAAAATTGAACTTGTCCTCCCATGATTTTCTATGAAGACGAATGAAGTCAAAATTTATGAAAGAGAAAGTTTTGCTCTGGCCTACTGCAAAACAGTTCACCAACAACTGCTCAGACTCTGGAGTCTGCAAGCACAGCTGTGTGAAGCTCACCGTCTTCTTGCCATTGACCTTGTTTTGTAACTGGTGCATCAGTCCCTTATTTGGTCCTGGTGAGAGCAAAGGCAAAATGTGCTGATCATACTTGCTGACGTAGCCTGAGCAGTTATAGCGTAAGAACCAAAGCACTAGCGGCCCTGATAAACCCACATGAACACAAGAAAAGGTTACATTGCTCTATAAACAGTTTTTATATATAAATGTCACATGAAAGGCAGTGGGATTAAAGATTTATGCCATGGGGTTGCCTGGAAAACATCATTCGAGCACTGTTGTTCCTTTGGCAGATGCAGTGGCACTTACTGCTTGTTTAATCTGGGCCTTGCTTTCTTAGAACACTACACTGTCAAACTAGTTCCTTGTTCTTCGTTTGTTCATGTAAGATTTTAGAACTGAGCCCATTTTATTGCTTTTATTAAAAAAGATACCAGAGGCAAATAAGAGAAAATGTTCACAAGTATGCTTCAGTGTATGGGAAACACAGGTGTTTTTTTTATTTTTTGTACATAAAAAAAGTATTTGGGACTCTGCTGGTTGCACGAAGTTATCACCTATCAATAACAAGACTCTAGACAGATTCAGGAACGTATTTTCTGTCCTAATATTTTCATCTAATATCATTATTTTGATCCCAGAGATGAAAAAAAAACCACATTTAGATGAGAATACTTGAAAACAGCTCAGAACATCAAAGCTGCTAGACCTAAAATCTACCTCCAAAACCTGTTTGAGTGGCAAAAACTCAATCTGCCAGTTGTTAAAGCAGTTTTTCTACCTTTAAGATGGGAATGCAGGAGTTGGGAGGACAAACTATCACAGCAGAATGCTGTGGAAGGCAACAAAGAAGTGTTACATGCAGAGGAAGTTGCTGTATCATATAAACTGTACAGTTATTTTGCAGATAATATGAATCATTATTGCTTCGTTATTATTTGTCATTTTAATTATTCCTTGACATTATTTAATGCCAAGACATGAGGTTTTGTGTAGCTTAAAAGCAATAGCTTTGTTCACTTACGCATATTTATTTAGTCAATTTTATTAACACAGTGCTTACTCTAGGAATGTAATAATTATACACCAAAGGAATTTTTCAGATAAACTTTCCTCTTGTGCCATTTCATATGTCAATTATTGGACAATATCATTTATTTATGGACTTTAACATTATAGTCACTCAACATATATTGTTTTAAGTGCAGTCTGCTTCAGAAAGATATTAGAACTTAAATATTTCAAACCTCTCAGTGATCATTCAATATACTCAAAGAAAAAGTCCCTGGCCTTACATTAGAATATGGACAATGCATTTAAATGTTTACATTAAGTATTTGTTTTTATGATTCCCCAAAGTAAACTGGCTCTTTCATCTAATGAATTAATTAACAATCACAATTCTTAGTTCAGAAATGACTTATTATAACATAATAATGGATATGTATTGTTTTTCTATTTTTGTAATCAACCTATAGACATAGAAAAGTACAAAGGGTTTAATCACATTTACAGAACAGAATGTAAATGCTAAACTGTGACTCATGTAAATGGAGAGATAGAACTGACAGAAGGCAGAAGAGAAAAGCTAACTGATGGATGGGGGGTTAATTCCCTCCATATATGTAGTAAGGGATCAAATAAATATGACCCAAAATGAAGGGAAAAAAAATAAAGATATAAGTATAAGCAAAATGCATACAGTTGCATAGGTTGTCATGAACTAAAAATAACAGAACATATAAAGAAATTAAACAAAAAAGATGAGTATAAGTGAGACAAATCCTTCACCTTTAAGAACAGAAATTAATAGAGGAGTATAAATATACTGGATATTGTTGCAGGAAAACTATTTTTAAAATGAAGCCAGAAATGGTAGATTTCCAATCCTCCTCTTATTTGATCTACCAGCAACATCCGACCAGTCAAAAACTCCCTCATTGATACCTTGCTTCGCTTAGTTTTAAGGACAGCTTCCTGTCTTCAGCCTTTCCTTCTACACCAATTATTTCTTCACAAACCTTCTGGCTGCTTTCTCCTCTCCAACTTGTTAATGTCAGGGTGTCCCGGACCAGTTCTTGATCCTCTCTTCTCTTTCTGCATTCATTCCTTGGTAGTGACAGTCCCTTGGCAATAGGATTATCTGCATATAAGATGTTGAAAAACGCAATTAATTGTGATAATTTTTAGTTGACAAATATTTATTAGGCACCTATGTTATCAAAGGCACTGTGTGATGTTCTCAGGCAGGGTTATTCACTAGAACTTTCTGTGATATGGAAAATTCTACATCTGTACAGTCCAATACAGTAACCATTAGCCATGTGTGGTTAATGAACTATTGAGTAGCCATTAGCTATTAAGTGCCCAAAATAAGGACTGTGTGTGACTGAGAAACTGAATTTTAATTTTATTTAATTTAATAGCCACATGTAGCTAGTGGCTACCATACTGGACAGTACATCTCTAGAGGCTCAGCTGTGAAAAGGACACTTAATGCTGGCCTCTGTCTTCTTGAGTCTTACCTTTTTTTTTTTGAGCTGGAGTCTCACTCTTGTCACCCAGGCTGGAGTGTTGCGCACGTTCCCGGACACCGCAGCCTTGGCCTGCTGGGCTTAGGCAATCTTTCCATCTCAGTCTTCCAAGTAGCTGGAACTACAGGTACGCACCACCACATCCAGCTAATTTTCTGATTTGTCGTAGAGATGAGGTCTCACCAAGTTGCCCAGGCTGGTGTCGAACCACTGGGCTCAGGCAATCCTCTTGCCTCGGCCTCCCAAATTGCTGGGATTACCGGCTGAGCCAACGCACCCAGCTGAGTCTTACCTATTAGCAAGAAAATAATCTCATTAATGAAAAGAAAATTTGAGAAAGTAGGGGATAAAAACAAATCTTTATCTCTACTAAAAATAAACTCTTATTTTGTGCATGCCAAGACTTGTGGGCTGAGTGATACTAGATACCTATGCACCTTTTGTCCCAGGTAAATGGTGAGCTCCTGGAAGATACCAAACAGATATCTTTCCTACTAGTATTCTTGCCACAGAGTCTGTCCAGTGTGCATGTGCACTTGAATCACTTGGATCTTGTTAAAATATAGATTCTGATTCAGTGGAGCTAGGGTGGGACCCAAGATATTTCATCTCTAACAAGTTCCCAGATCCTGCTGGTTCTGAGTAGCAAGGCCACAGAGATTCATAATGACCTGCACATATAATAGACGCTGGGTTAAGGGAAGGAACAAACAAAAAATGATTCTTGAATAATTTGAAGACTTGTGGGAGTGTGCTGACCCTATTCGTCATTCATATTTTTACTTTCAGGCCCAGATAGAATAGGAGAGATGGAAGGTACAACAGATGTAAAATACTGTGCTAAATGAATGTATGTTAAAATTACCAATTCTCTTCTAGTTAATTATATTTCTTCATTTAATCAATATTTATTAAGTGTACAAGAATGCATGCTAGGCATGTCAACAAAGTGCCCATTCTCATGGTATTTGTGTTCTTTTTTTTTTTTAAGTCAGAGTCTCACTCTGTCACACAGGTTGAAGTACAGTGGCATGCTCATGGCCACCCCAGCATCGATCTTCAGGCGATCCTTCTGCCACAGCCTTCCAAGTAGCCAGAACTACAGATGCGTGCTACCACATATGGCTAATTTTTTGATATATTGTAGAGACAAGTTCTCACCAAGTTGCCCGGGCTGGTCATGTGAACAGGCAATCCTCTGGCCTTGGCCTCCCAAGGTGTTGGGATTACAGGCTTGGGCCATAGTGTCAGGCTGTGTTCATGTTCTAATTAGGTAAATTCTTCAACTCTAGGCTAAAGTGTTGAACACATATTATCTCACTGGATTCACACAAGAGCTACTTTTATAAATGAGAATACAAAAGGCTGTGGTGATAGTGACTGGCCTAGAGTCAGATAGTAAAAGTCAGGGTATGGGTCTGAACCTGATTTTCTTCATCTTCTATCCTCTTTCTAATATCAGAGTAAACCAAATATACCATTAAGACATTGTTACAAGTGGTTGTTAGGCTCTTCATTCAGGCCACAACATTTTATTGTCAGGAAATAGAAGAGGTTCTCACCTTATTGGTCAAAAAGGTCATTTTTATTTATGAAAAAGATATTCACTGGATTATTGTACATAAGAAAGCATCTGAATTCCATCTGGAAATCAGACAATAATCTCATATGTGATTCAGTTTCAATTTCCATCTTTGTTTCAAATTCTTTTTGGATTTATTTGCCTTTAATGAAAGACAGGCTTATAGTCTCAGTAGTTATTATCATGTCACTAAAGACACTGCAAGTGCTCAGAAAGCAACTTCCAACAAAATGAGGAAAAAACAAATTTCTAAAAAATGTAAAGAATTAATAACTCTAGTAATTCATTCATGCATCTTCTGTTTTCAAAGAAATTCTCAACTTTACAAGTAAATCAGAGTAAAATCTTCTGGAGTGAAACTGATTATGTCAACTTTCAGATAAAATTCTTAGAACTAACATTACATTGCCAAGGGACTGGAGAAATATCATAGAGCTTAGAGGAGAGACGCAGGTGAAATAGGTCAGTGGTGGTACACCTAAGGCCCTTATTAAATTGTGAGTTGCATGATGAAAATAGACCACAAAATGTCTCTCCTGCTATACCTGGAATCTCTCTCCAACATAATATGTTTAATTCAGCCAACTCAGCACCACATTCAAGCAGTAGTAAAAAAAAAATGCACATATTAAATACATGCTGCAGCATGTATACAAAATTCAATGAGCATTATAATTGCTTCTATATAGTAGTGACGTAGCTAGTCTGGGGTGACTGCCACAAGCAGATGACCTTGGCACCCATCTGCTATATCTAGAGTGACCTTGGTTTGCCCTAGACAGCCGTGGTTTTCTATTGTTGAGCCAACATAATCTTGATAGCTCCCCTTTTCACTTTCAAATGTGTCCCCATTCAGACAACAAATTCTATAGTCACTTCATTTCTGACTGACTTTCATTTCTGCACAAACCTTACTGTTTGCCAATCTGCTGATTGTGCTGGTAATCTTGTCCTGCAAAGAGAAGAGTGATGAGTATAGATCCAAGTGTCCCTGATTAGGGAAATTGTGGGGTAAATCAATAGTAACTGTAACACCACCTTAGATCTCCATCATGAATATCCAAGGAGACTTATGGATATTTAAAAATTCCTAATTAATTTCTTACACAACAGCAAATGCTGCCATTATTACCACATGACAGATGATGAAGCCAAAATAAAGAAAAGTTAGCTGAAACATATCTGGTCACCTATTACTTGAGGATGAGTATGATCATAGGTGATAGGGCATAAAAACATTTAAAAATAAAATATTTTGATCTATCCTCAAGGTGTTTAGAATCTATTGTGGAAAAGCATAGGTTAATGGGGGAAAAAGTAAAAAACACTAAATTCCAGGTATAGACTATGATGCCCAATTGTTGAAAGATCTCTCAAGATTACATAATAAGTATGTGCCCAAGTTAAAAATGGAGCAGGAAAAAAATAACATTTATAGCACATATTATAAGCCCATATGAACTAGGTTTCTGTCTTATCTCACTTAATTCTCATTACAAATCCCATAAAGGCAATAGTATTTTTCTCTGGCAGGTAAAGAAACAGATCCTAAGGGAAGTCACTCGCCTGAGGTCACACAGAGCCCACATCAGATTTACGAAGGCCAAAACCTATGTTCTCTCCCAGATACTATAGAGATTGCCTTCATTTTTCATATCCCATGGAAAAAAATTGGCCAGTAACAGGAATCCAATGATTGTCTAGACATAGGAGAAATAAATTTAAAATTTTGCAAAATGGAACACAAAAAAATTAAAATAAGATTTTTTTTTTAACTCTAAAGAAATGAAGAAAGGCTGCTACCCCACATTTCCCTCATCGAATTTTAAAAGCAAATTCCATGTAGTTATATATCATTAGAGAGAGAGGAGAAAACAGGGTTGAGTAAACACACATAGTGATCCAAGACATATTTGTTGAGTTTGTTGTGCTGAATTCCCTAGAAAGACTACCCTACTGAATGTATTACTCCCTGCCTGCTGCTCTCTGAATGCAGATCATAACAAAATCCCCTATTCAGTGCCACCATGAATGTGTAGGAGGGGAAGGAATTGCTGAGCCGCTGATGAAGGCTTCAAAGCATTTAAAACATGAACGTTTTTGTCCTGTTGATTCACTCCCCAACCCCAAACTTACCAAAAATTTGGAGTTATAAAGTAAGGTGCTGGATGGAGAAAGGGGGTGGGGAGACAGCTAAACACAATTCTTGACCTCCAGTGCAGTAGAAAGCAGAACAAATATATTTACAAGATGAGTCACAATGTGATAATCCAAAAGTGAAGGAAAAACAAAGAGCTACGAAGACACTCGTGCCAAGTAACAATTAACTTTCATCTCCCTTTCTCTCCCACAGATGAGCTTCAATGTTCTTATCATTGAAACAGGGCTCCTAATTCCTTCATGATTTTTTCACCGGTTTGTTATAAGACTGCAATTTTAAAAAATAATAATAATTGCAAACACACTTTGAAAACTCTACTTTAGTATACAAATGAAAGGTATTCGTTTAAAAGAAAAATGAGACCCAGTTTAGCTGCTTAATGCAAACCTGATCTACTAGATGGTAGGTCAAGCAGGCTTATATGTGTCTGCTGAGAGCTAACTGCAAGTGCACTCAGGTTCTCACATTCCTCCCACCTGCAGCCTCCCTGCCTGGTCTCCACCCATTCTCCTCTTGCAGCCCAACTGAAGCTCTCTCTCACCCTGAACTGTCTTTTCCAATGATCTCATGCGAACTCATGCTTCAATTCTCTGTTGACCAAAAGTAATGCCTCCAGCGCAGGGGTCTCTGAACTCCTATATCTGCCTGCCTAGTGGATTTTCTCTTGGACGTCTCTAAAGCCCATCCAAAAGGAACTATCTTTCTTCTTCTCCAAAGAATGTGTCCACTTCCTTTATTCCCATTCTTAATAAATGCCAATTGTCATTTACCAGTTACACAAGCCCTAACCTGGGCATCCTCCCTCTATCCAACACTTTACCTTTCACTTTGCTTGTTTAGAATATAACATATAGAGGAAGGAAGTTGGAAGATAATGCTTCTTATGCACACTTACTCATCTTGCTCCCAAATGGTTAAATGTTATTCATTGGTGATTTCAGTATTCTAAGGATCTCTTTTGTTTCTTTTTCTTTTTCTTTTTCTTTTCTTTTTTTTTTTTTTGAGTTGGAGTCTCACTCTGTTGCCCAGACTGGAGTGCAGTGGCCGCTCCCAGCCACTGCAGCCTCGTCCTGTTGGGCTCCGGTGATCCTTCCGCCTCAGCCTTCCGAGTAGCCGGAATTACAGGCATGTGCTACCACGCCCGGCTGATTTTTTTATTTATTGTAGAGATGAGGTCTCGCCAAGTTGCCCAGGCGGGTCTCGAACCCATGGGCTCAGACAATTCACTCACCTCAGCCTCCCAAAGCACTTAAATTGGAGTCATGGCCACCACAGCCTCAACCTGCTGGGCTCAAGTGATTCTTGCAGCTTAGCCTTCCAAGTAGCTGTAACCACAGGTGCATACCACCACACCAGGCTAATTTTTTGATTTGTTGTAGAGATGAGGTCTTGCCAAGTTGCCCAGACTGGTCTCGAACCCCTGGGCTCAGGCAATCCTCTCACCGCTGCCTCCCAAAGTGCTGGGATTACAGGCATGAGCCACCTCACCCTTTAAAAAGGGGGACGTGTTTCCAATGTTTATAAGATTGTATATTGATTGTATTTCCCAGGCCTGCCCCCTTCACCACTGGTCCCCAGGGTTTGGTCTTCTGGGAAAATGCTGTCCTGTAATGAGGTTTTCACTCTGACCCCAAGAAATCAACAAGATGATTCCATCCACTTCCAACACACTGACAGGGTGATTTGTGTACAAATGTGAAGTTTGAATTTAAGAGCGTGATTTGTTTTGTGCTGTTGTTAGGATTTGGCTTGCTTGCTTTTTGATGTACCTGAGAGAATCATGAGATATGTGAGCCTGCACACCCTAGCTTGTGTGAGCTTGGCTGTTTTCATTGGAAGCCCGGGCTCTACCAGTCAGTCCCATCAGAAAACAAGGCCTCCTCTCCTTTCCCAGGGGCAACCTGATGTAGCAACACCCATACACCAGTCTGTCCATTCATTGATGTTCCCCTGCTGGAACCTGCTGCCATAAAAGCTGTCCCCACCCCATTCCCAGTGAAGTGCATCAAGTGCAGATGCGGCTTCATCTACCTGCCAGCAGCATGCAGGGTAACCTTCCCAGGTTTCTGAAAGCTGTAACTCTTACCCTCTCCAGAATTCAGACTCTCCTTTTTCCCCCAGTGAGTGTAGGGGTGCTGGAACCGCCACAGAGCTTGCTATACTTTTACCACATCCGACAAGTCTGTATTCTTTGAAAGGGGCCCACTCAGTTAAAGGAATAGCACCTATCCCTCATTCTCTCTTTGGATCTAGAAATTAGTACATACCCAAATTAAAGCACAAGGTGACCCCGCACATCTGAGCCTCTCAGAGCCACGGTATGCAGCTGCACAGCTATGTCTCTGAGAAGTTCTGCAGCAAGGAACCTGCTTGTTGTCCTTGAATCTCATTTCCCAAACTCTTTGAGCTTGGAACATTTTGGGACAACTCGTCTTTTGGGGTGCATGTGGATAAAGACTGGAAAAGACCTGGAGAATGCTCTGGGTGAGCCCAAACTGACTTAAGCTTTCAGTTGGGTCAGGATTGGTGGGTAGGAGGGTTCACCTATGTCACTTGGCTTGAGATGATCTGCATGTGAGCTGCAGGTCCTGGTCTAGAGAAGTGGGTGGAGTTGGTATAGGAGAACCTGAAAGAGGGAAGGGAACAGGGAGTGGAGAGGCCACAAGGAACAGCATGGAATCTGTCCCCTCCTGCCATCCCCATGGAATCTGTCCCCTCCTGCCATCCCCAGCCTTCCTACCCATCCTCTATAGGCTCCAGTTTGAATCCCCAGGAAGCCATGGGAGGGCGGTACAGTAAGACTGTGAGCACAATGGGTGCCATGCGGGACCTCAGCAACTCAGAACTGAGAGGAGAAACACTCTCGTCACTCCATCCCCCATCATCATTTTTGGCCATAAACTGCAGCATAACTTTGGTCTTCGAGCCCAACAGAAAAGTCATCCCTGAAAAGCCAGCAGCAACTGACAAACAGGCAGAGCCTGGCCAAGGTGGCTAGAGGCGACAAAGACTCCAGACTTGGTGCTGAGCACAGGAGAGATACCAAATGTAGGAGCATCATCACTGTCATTGGGCCCTACTGCGCATGTCATGACACCCAGAGACAGCCCAGGAATTCTGACTCTATTCCCTTTGTATTTTAACCTTCTGGTTTCCTCCTTCCCTTTTCCCCCAGGCCATACTTCCCCCACCCTCCCAGTCTCTCTAGGGCAATCAGATTCAAGAAGGAGGTAGCTGACAGGCAGGGCCTTTTATATTTTATTCAGGCGACTCAGTGGGTGGTGGTGTCAAGGCCCCCCATGGGGTTACTGGACATTAAACAGGTCCATAAAACAAATGGTCAAACGTGGGTCGGGGTTGTTGCTAGTAAAGGGAGTTCCCGTTGTCTTAAATCACCTGGGATTGTTTACTGCGAAAGGCAGCCGTTAATCTGAAACACAGACAGAAATAACTGCAGCCTTGTGCCTCTGCCTGTCTTGGCTGAGCCCAACTTTTGCATTCTAAGCACTGTAAGTACCAAGTGGCCGAGATGGCTGGAAGCCAAACAGTAATGTTTCCTTTTGCTGTTGTTGAGAAAGGCATTCAGGAAAACAATTGAGCACAATAAGGACCTACCTGTTCCGGCAGGCAGGCAGGCGTGGAGTGAGTCATCCTAGTGAACTGGGAGCTTCCTTCTCCTTTGTCAATAAACTCTCTCAGAGGCAGCTGCACGGAGCATGCAAAACAAGGCCCAGGCATGCTGCAATGCTGCGGACCTCTCCATGAGATTAGCATTTTCAGAATTCATTTCTTCCACCTCTCCAGGAGCCACGGGATTTACCCCCACTAAACAAAGCCAATGTTTACACAGGGAAATGTCACAAACACATTTTGGTTGGGAAAGGCATTGGCCCACCATTTCCCTCCAGCGGGGAAGTCAGTTCTGCAGAGAAGGCTCACTAAAGCTTGCTCTGAGAAGGTTCAAAATGCCTGAATTTCATGAGCTTTTCATTACGTGGAGCACACAAACTATATTAACTAACACACACTTGACTAGCTGTAGCTGCCCATGAGGACAAGTGACTGAGTGAGTTCAAATGAAACCAGCTGTGTACAAAATAAATTAGAATGAGACTGGAAAGAGCCCACACCTTTAAAATGTGTTTTGACCTTTAGTTTTTCAGGAACGAAACTGAAATACTAAGTTGTATTGACCTGTACTGGATCTATGAAAAGGATCTAGAAAGAGGGAGGCGAAAGGACAGACTAAGAGTGGGAAGCCATTTTTCATCTTGTTCTTAAACCCTGACACAATAATGAGAAAGTAGAAGCTATGCTTTTGGAGAAATGGACACTTTAGGTAAGATTAACTTTACCGACTTTGTCTTTTCAGAAACAAACTTCCTGGTGCCAGGCATCAGAGGTATCTCACAGTGGCAACCAAGCTTGCCTAGAGTAAAGGGAATTTACAAGGCCTAAGACAT
>CAUYQG010025410.1:0-18320 GCA_963574415.1 Tarsius wallacei
CATTGCAGGGATGCATCATGGGAGCTATTCATTAATCCATTTGAGGGAGATGTTATCCTTCCCCGTGGGAGAGCCATATAGAATTTTTTTTTAATGTCAAATTCTACATGAAAACATCACAAATCTCCATTTCTGCCCCACTGGGTTGAGAAATCTGTGGGTGATAGAGTGTAGTATTTTTTTTAAAAGGCATATTTTTAGCCTACACCAAAACAAACATTATCTTGGAAGAAAGAAAGAGCAAATGTTTTAGAGGCATAAAAAATGATTTACTCTAGGGGAAAATTTGATGGACATGCTATGATTTATTGCCAGATGATACCTAAGAAAAATTCTCGGAAGTGCCTGATCAGGGCCCCAACTAAGAGTGCAATTCTGCCTTATCTGCAATGGAAGAAAAGCCGCCAACCTCGGGAAGAATGGCCACATGGGAAATATGTGGCCCTTGGGCTTCGTGTGTTTCCCCCAAAACATGCATGGCTTCTGGGAAGCTTGCATTGTTTTTTTTTTTGAGGGGGTGCTAAAAATACAACACAATCTATTTTCTTATGGTTTGGGAGGCCATTAGTCCCAAATGGGGTTTTCTGGAATAGAACCAAGGCTGTTGACCGGGTCCCACGTTGTGGGGGCTCCAGTGAGAATCGACTTCCTTATAGACCCCTGTAGCAACTTAGGTGTCTTTCTAGGTACGTAGGTCCGTCCTCTGTCTCAAAGCCAGTGGTGTGGTCTCTCTCTCTCTGACACTACTTTCTTCACGTGGCCTTCTCTCCTGTGTAGTAAGAACACTTAACAGAAGGTCTACCCTGGCTGGGTGTGGTGGCCTCACGCCCGTAATCCCAGCACTTTGGAAGGCCAAGGTGGGAGGACTGTTTGAGCCTACAAGTTTGGGACCAGACTGGGCAACATAGTGAGACCTTGTTCCATCTCCAAGAAAGAGAGAGAAAGAGAGAGAGAGAGAGAGAGAATCTACCCTCTTTACAGATTTTGAAATGTACAGTACTGTGGACTATAATTTGTATGGCAGATCTATAAAATGTATTCGTCCTGCCTAACTAAAACCTTGTGTCTTATACATTTTTGCTATTGAATTGTAGAAATTACTTATGTATTTTAAATATTAACTCCTTATCAGATATGTGGTGTGCAAATATTTTCTCCCACACCATGGGCTGCCTTTTCAAATTGTTGATTGTTCTCTTTCCTGAGCAGAAGTTTATTAGCTTGACATAGTCCCATTGTTTATATTTGCTTTTGTTATTTGTGTTTTTAGTGTCATATTCAGGAAATCTTTGCCTAGGCTTATTAAGTTGTCCTTGTATGTTTTCTTCTAGTAGTTGTATGATTTTGGGTCTTAGGTTTAAGTCTTTAATCCATGGTTTTTCTGTATGTAAGATACGGGTCCAATTTCATTCTTTTGCATGTGAACAGCTTGTTTTGCCATCACTGTTTACTGAAAAGAATATTCTTTCCCCAGTGTGTATTCTTGGCATCCTAATCGAAGATCAGGTAACGGTGTATGTGTGGGTTTGCTTCTGGGCTCCTGACTCTGTTTCATTGGTTTACATGTCTGTTTTTATGTCAGCACCATACTGTTTTATTAACTGTAGCTTTGTAATGTATTTTGAAATCAAGAAGCATTGCATGATTTTGAAATTGGAGTCCTGGGCAGGTTTTTCATGACAGCAACACATCGACTCATCTTGTTGGTGTAATTTCTTCATTACTGACTAACATTTTCCTAAGACAGTGAAATAATAGACATTTCCTAAAAGCCTCTTGGAAGAAGCTATTGAAATTCTTTAGTATAAACATGTACAAATGTGGATAACATTGATGTAACGTTAATGTTCTCAGAAGTTAAAGTTAAAAAGCTTATTATGGGAAATTTAAAAATTGGGCAGTATGGTATTCCTCAAGAAATAGGCAAAAGCCCTTAGTTCCCAAGTGGTATGTAATTCATCATGCACAAACTGGCTCTGCTAAAGGATGCTCTTTTGGAGTCATAGTTTCGTAGTACATAGCTCTTGGAGTGCGAAGCTCTTAATATCAGAGATGATGAATTTCCTAATTCATGAAACAATGAGATAAGTCTGAGAATTTTTTATCCAAAGTCTGCGAGGACTGCCTGTCTTTCTTCTTTCTTTCCACCCCCCTCCCTTCTTTCCACTCATTTCTTCACTCATCAAACATCTGTTGAGCTCTTAGGATGTGTCAGACCAAGTTTCAGGCGCTGGGACTGCCATGGTGAACAACATAGATCAGACCTTTGTGCATGGGGCTTTCAATCTGTGTAATGATACAATGGCTCCCAAAAGGAATTTTAAGTTTCCAGCCAAATAGCTCTGGGTGAGGCCATGATACCCACAGGTGAGGACTCACATGGTCACACACGTACATGCTTGTACACACATGGATCCACATGCAGTCTCCTCTCTGACCCTTCTTACCCTACCAGGTGACCAGTCGGTAATATAGAGACCACCCACCTACCATTCCATCAGACTGTGATGGCCTTTTGACACCTGACGGTGATGATTTTTGCAGACAGCATGGATGCCATCTTCGTCCCCGACCCCTGTGCCCTCAGTCCCACCTCTGCCCACTGCCAACACCAGGGCCTTATTTGGGAGCAAGGGCTCGACTTCTCCGTGCTGTCTGGAGCCTGGTGCATCCCATGCAGAGATGCGATTGTGATTCATGCTCCCTGTTGCCATGTTGGCTTCTGCAGTCCCCGCACTCTCAGAAGGATAGGACGTCCCAGTGTGTGGGAGTGTGGCACTGACCACCTAGACTGCTCCTTTCTGTTCTTGGAAATAACTGCAAAAGCCACAGGATATAGCCAACCACGGTACTGGTGCTCTCAGATACATTTTTCACAAAAGCCAGAAAATCGCAAATTCCAATAAAAATTAAGGAACACGTTTCTGTCTCTAAGAGCATTTCCCCCCTTCCCCACAGTGCTTTTTATGCTGTGCAGTTGAAAGGTTTTATTTAGACCTCGTTGTTTCTTTCAGAAGCAAAGAAAAAAGTGTGTGTGTGTGTGTGTGTGTATATATACACACACACTCTCAGTGTGTATCAACAATTGAAAGTTTAAAGAAAAGAAAAAGGATGTCAGCTTATTAAGAATGAAAGGTGGCTTATTCTCCAGCATCCTGGTTGCAAGTTCAAAGCACATTTTTCTTCTAAATTAGGCAGGAGTAAAATTCAGAGAGATTGGAAGGGAAGAAATAAAATTTTTTTTAAACATGCAAAGAATTTAAATGGGCAACAGGGAGGAAAATTATATGCATGGAACATGCATCAGACACAAAGCTCTGGCATTTAAAATGCATTGAAATGGTTTTTGGTGTCAGCTGATGGTTTCTATGGCCTGCTCACCAGTTGCGGGGGTGGGAGTGAGGTAGGACTTGGCCAATATTCAGGTAAGAGAATAATCGTAATTAGTTAACCCAAGAATATAACTTTAACACAAAGGCCATACAGTATTGTGCAAAGCAGAAGTGATCCAACAGGAATCAGCCGTGGCAAGAGGCCAGGAGACAACCCCACCTGGGAGACAGAGTATGTCTGGGTGAGCCTGGCTTTGCTCTGAGGTAGGGAGGGCCCACGTGCCTGGGACACACCCTGTCCTGTTTTGCCTTAGCGATGGAGCCAGCAGGCTCTGCAACGGGCTGGGCTTCTCCACCTGCTCAGTGGCTATAGGAGCACAGGTCAGGCTGACAGCAAAGCTCAGGTGGCTTTGATACTGAGTGTCATGACAGACCTGCTTAGTTGTCTTTGTGAAGAAGGGCAGGAAGATGTGTATACACGCTGGAGAGCCAAGTAGCAGAGCCACAAAAATGTGTGTGTATGCATACATCATATGTATATGGACTGACTATTCCGTATGTGAAATGCTTGGGACCAGAAGTGTTTTGATGTTGGAATTTGGAGTATTTGCGTACACCTGCTGAGCATCCCTAGTCTGGTCATCAGAAATCCAAGATGCCCCAACGAGCATTTCCTTTAGCCTCATGCCTGCACTCAAAAAGTTTCAGATTTGGGGCATTTCTGATTTTAGATTTGAGATGCTCAACCTGTATTTATGCACGTATATATGTATAATGTACATGCACGTATATGTGTGCATAAATGCATGCGTGTACAAATACACGTGCACACATATATGCATACGTGTACACTGTGCATGTGTATATATATGTGTGGGATGTTCAACATGTATTTATGTATGTATGTGTATAATGTACATGTATGTATATGTGTGTATATATGTGTGTATATATGAATATATGTGTATATACGTACCCATATATGCATATGTATATATGTATATTGTGCATGTGTGTATGTAGATGTATACGTGTATATGCATAAGTGCATGTTTATGTGTGTGTACAAATGTATATATGTGTACATGTGTATATATGTGTGCCTATACTTGTATATGTGTATGTGCATACGTTTATGTGTATGTGTGCATATATGTGTACATGTGTGTCTGTCTCTATGTGAATATGTGCATATATGTGTAAATATAGATATATATGTGTGTCTTTATTTTTATGTGTATATAGAGATCCATAGATGTGGATATGTGTGTAGGTCTGCGCATGTGTGTATATGTGTAGAGATGTAAGCCTGTATAAATGTACATTATGTGTATACAAAACATGTATGCATGTATATATGTGTCTATAATGCACATTTGTGTATAGGTAGATATAAATGCATACATGTATATGTATATATGTATATTGTGCATGTGTGTATATAGATGTATATATGTATATGCATAAGTGAATATGTTTATGTGTGTGTGTACAAATGTATATATGTGCACGTGTGTATATATGTCTGTAGTTGTATGTGTGTGCATGCCTGTGTATGTGTGCATATATGTGTATATATGTGTATGTCTGTATGTGTATATATGCATATATGTGTAAATATGAACGTGTGCATATATAGATGTATATGTGTATCTATTTTTATAAGTATATAGAAATATATAGATGTGTATATGTATGTAGGCTTGTGTATGCGTGTATATGCGTATACATATGCACATGTGTGTATATAAATACACACGTGCATGTATATATGTATGTTAAAGCCTCAGTTGCAGCCAAGTTAATGCAGACACAGTCCATTTTCCTGAAGATGTAGCTTAATTATCTTGCTAAGACATTACGTATTTGTGAAACCCTTTCACATTTTCTAATCACCTTTCTGTAATTTACTAGTTTACTCATCATATGTATATATACATGCATTTGTGTGTATATGTAGATGTATAGATGTGTGTGCACATGTATGTATATGTACATGTGCAGTGCATATATGTGTGTATGTGTGTAGGTCTCAGTGTATATGTATATATATATATGTACGCATGTATACAAATGCACATATGAGTGTGCATGTATGTGCATATGTATAATGTGAATACATAAATGCACATGTGTATATGTGTGTAGGCCTGTGTGTACATGTGCATATATGATGTATATCAATGCACATATGTGTATATGTGTGTGTCTGTTGCTGCTCCCATCTTCTGCCTCTGCATCCTTATTGCCAGGGTTATAGGGGACTTGGACCCTTCCATGCAGCCAAGAATAGTCAGGGTAGCCTGCCTGTCCAGGTCCCCAGAATGCTCTAGGTCAAGGCACTGAGAGCCCCAAGTCCTGGGAACCCACTCAGCCCCAGGCAGACAGGGCACTGGGTCTTGCAGGGGTAGTGCCCTCTCTACAGCTGGTGGCAACCACAGCTGACAGGAGTTTCCGGCTCATGGAGACCTGGCCCTTTCCTCTTGTGATGGGCTGGGGCAGGAAGACACAATAAGAATGCTTCTTGGCTAACAAGTCATTCTGATCTCCACACACACAAAAAGCCAGGCCCATGAGCAGGTGGAAGACTTTGCTGTCTGCTTGGAAAAGTGACACTCCACACTGTGGAAGCTGGAACCGAGCGTGGACTTAGAGAGCTGGAGCCGCACTCCCTGCCCTTGGCATGCTGGGCTGAGGCTTTGGACTCTGCGGGGCTCGACTGCCCCCTTTGATCCCTGGAGGATCCAGCCTTTGGGACCTGGGGCCGTGGGAAGAAGGAACCATCTCTCCAGGGCCAGCAGGAGTGTGCCCAGGGGCCAGAAAGGGGCCAGGTGTGGATTGGGCAGTTACCTCCCCCGGCAGCCAGGGGACTTCCTTATTCTTACTCCATCTGCCTGGCCCAATTCGGCACACCGGGGTAAGGAGAAGTCCAGGTACTGAGAGCTGACAAACCCTGCACATCGCCGAGCTCTGTCCTGAATACCTCAGTGTGCCATCAGCTGCAGAGAGGACACAGCCCCTGCAGACACCCAGGCCTCTGATGTCTGCCGCCTTCACTCTGGCCCATAAATGGCTCTGGGCTAGAAGCTGAAATCTAGTGTCTGTGGAGCCCCTCATGGTACATAAGGCTCTGGGCTGGATGCTTCATGTGGGTTACCTTACCACATCCCTAAGAAGTGCTACTATCCTTTCCATTTTATAGATGAGGTGTAGAGAGTCTGACTGTAAGCCAAGATCATCCACTAGTGAGCAGCAGAGCTGAGATTCGAATCCAAGCTTGTCTGACCCCAAAGCTCACGCTCTTTAGAAGAGTCCATGGGCTTCCCAGGTCTTCCAGGCCCAGTCTCTTCCCACTGGAACTGACATTCTTTTGGATTAAGTTTCTGATAAAATTCAACTGCTGCCTTGGAGAATTCACACTGGACACTTTCAATACTTACATAATCTCCCAAAGTATGGTATGTAGTTTGGTATTATGTGGACTGTAACAATGTCAAGAAATGTGTTTATTTTAAAGTGCATTAGAGAAAACCTAATGGCACATCAAAAACATGATTTCATGGATACTGTTACTTAGGATGAGTAAAAAGATTTTAAAAGCCAAGCTAACTTAAAGAGGAGCATGCTGTGAAGAGCCAGGTATCCTGTGGGTCTGGGAAGGCTGCAACTCCGGCCCTCAAAGGAGCTTGGCATGGGAGCTGGTGCAGCAGAAGCCCTGGGACACCCTCAGATGTGTGAGCTCCTATCGGACCAGGGGTCAAATGAGATGACACCCAGGGCTCTGTGGCTGGTGGAAGTGTACCCTGCAAAAGACACGTTCAAGTCTGAATCCCAGGACCTGTGAAAGCAGTCTGACTTGGCAGATGTGATGCGTTAAGATGAGGCCCTAATCCAACATGACTGGTGTCCTCGTAAGAAGAGACATGACATAGATGCGCGAGGAAAGATGGTATGACCACGGAGGTAGGACTGGAGCGATGCGTCTATTAACTGAGGAACGCCAAGGGTTGCCGGTGGCCATGAGGACCCTGCCTGAGAGTTTCTGGAGCAAGCACAGCCCTGCCAACACCTGGACTATCCGATGATACATGTCTGTTACTTGAAGCCCCCCTGTTTGTGCTGCTTTGTCACAGCAGCCCCAGGAATTCACAGGAGACCTCCTAATTCAAGACTGTCGTGACCTGCTCACGGGATGAACTTGCTGTTCCCTAACAGAGGGTATGTCGGGGGAGTAAGACTGTGAAAGTTAGAGGGAAAAAACTGACGGCAGAGGGTGAAGGTAGGGAGAGGCAAAGAAAGCCCTGGTCAGTAAGGGAGACGGAGCTCCCTTGGGTCTGGCTGAGAGGAGACAGGGAGCCGGGATCACAGGGCAGAACCAGGTGGGGGCAAGCCTGCCCATCTCACCGTCGATGTGGAGAAATATTGTAGGTTCACTGCCAAGAGCCTCCAGCTTGGTCTTCTTAAATTCCACTAAGCCACAGCCTTGCTGCCTACCTTTGCTGGTTAAATTCAACAGCAGCTCTTCCACAACTGCATAAGCTGTGAGCAGTTGGCTCAGAACTTCACGACGCATGATGGTTAGAATGCAAATTCCCCTGAGACCTCCTGTACATGTGGGATTTGCAGGTAGACACCCGGTATCAGGTAGGTGGGCTCTGCAATTTTGATGGGGCTAAGCTATGCTTGGCTGGAAGCACCGTGCTAGACCTGGGCTCTCCACAGGAACGGGGCATCTGGGGGCCCAGAGCTCCTCACTACGGGACCCTGCACGCTCCCCTCCTGCTCCATCCCTGGTTGCATCAAGGGTTCCGAAGATGGAGCCTTGAGGGCAGAGGTGGCAAGTATGAGAAGCCTTTGAAGTTTCATCTCTCATCTTAAAAAGTAATGGGAATTTTTATAGTCTACTCTATCATGTACGTATGTCTATTTTCATATCAAAACAGTATCACCTGACATCTTGGTTGCAAATGGACATATGTATCCTTTGTTGTGGTTGTTGTTTGTGACACGGGACTGCACGTTGTGTATGCCTTTTGAGCATTCTAAGCTTAAGGCAAGATGTAGCCCAGGGTTGGTAACCAAATTCTACCAACACCAGCTATAAAATAGCATTTAATGTCACTAGGATGTACATTGCACTGGGATATATGTGAACTTGTGTACATGCACGATAATAAATGCTTAAAAGCCACGGGGTTTGGGAAGCTATGTGTGTAAACCAGCATTTCATGTGCTCTAAAATGACTTTGAACTTGTAAGGAAAAAAAAAAACTATGAAGATTCTGGCAAGCAGGGCTGGGTCCTCTCAGAATGGCTTGCCTGAGTGGGGTTTGGCAGACAGAACTTTCTGGAGAGGTTCACACTCGCCTTTCAGAAACATTTTTCCACCTACAGGAGGCAAGTTCTGTCTTTGGATCCCACCTTAATGCCCAGGTACCCGATCTGTGTGCCTGAAGCAGGGACTGCATGAATCCCTCCTGTCACCACCCACTGGCCGGCTTTGTCACTGCCATGGGATGAATGGAGGCAAGCTGGTCTCAAGACCTGCCGAAGGGAAGCCTCCCATCTTCCTCCTGCCTAAGACAGATGGGCGTGTGTGGTGACCACAAGCTCGGGAATGGAAGGGCCCTTTGGGAATAATAAAAAAGACTAACGTTATGGAACAACGACTGTTCCTGGCAAGGTGCAGGATCCCTAGCTGCTCACTATTTTGATGATTCGTTCAGTCGACTCTGCTAAATACGTATCTTGAGTCCTATTTTGGTTTTGGTTTTGTTTTGTTTTTTTGAATTGAGGTCTCATTCTGCCCAGGCTGGAGTGCAGTGATACGATCCCCGGTCACCACAGCCTCAAACTCCTGGGCTCAAGCAATCCTCCTGCCTCAGCCTTCCTGGTGGCTGGGACCACAGGTGCAGGCCACCAAGCCTGGCAAATGTTTTTGATAAAGATGAGCTCCTGCTTTGTTGCCCAGGCTGGTCTCGAATCCCTGGGCTCAAGCAATTCTCCTGCCTCAGCCTTCCTGGTGGCTGGGACCACAGGTGCATGCCACCATGCCTGGCAAACGTTTTGATTTTTAGTAAAGACGAGGTCCTGTTATGTTGCCCAGGCTGGTCTTGAACCCCTGGGCTCAAGCAATCCTCCTGCCTCGGCCTCCAAAAGTGCTGGAATTCCAGGAGTGAGCCATCATGCCCGACCTTGAGTTCCATTTTTTAAGAGTTCCTCCTAGCCCCCGTCCAGAGTGGGCTTAGATGTGAACCACATAGAGTAGGTTCAAGGCTGTGCTCACCCCTGCTCACTGCACCAGCTATGCTTGCTGTGTGACCTCCAGTGCAGTGGGTCCTCCTGGGCCATGTGAAGGAGCCACAGCACAAGTTCACTGCAGACTCAACTGCAGGCAGCCAGCCAGGAGGCGTGTAGGAGACACACAGCGGCCCTCGTCCTCGGGAACAAGTCTGAGTTTGGCGGGAGGCTAGTCCACGCCACCAGAGGCCTATAATTAGTTAGGCACACAGTGGCGCCCAGAGGCAAGCTATGGACATGTTCCGGGATCTAGTCTCTTGGAGCATGTTCCGCTGGACAGGCACTCCCTGGGGGTGTTAAAATGTTATGGGAAAAGGCGGTCTGTGGCCAAATACATTTAGGAAGAGACAGGATGAAACCTGTTAGGCTGCTGTTTTTGGTTTGCTGGTCTGTACTGCAGAACCACAGTAATTCTCAATCTATTTATCCAGACACTCCAGCTCTGACCCCTGGAGCTCCTTATGAGAGGCTCCACACCGGGGCAGTCCTGATCCCTGCCATCCTTTGCAAAAGTTGGAGATATTTCAAACACCTGTAATTTTCATCACTCGATGAATTAATCTGTGCCACCCTGTGCAACATAATGCCCCTCCCAGGCAGTCAAATACTTCATCACTCTCTGCCTCAGTTTCATCTGCATGACAATACCTATCTGTTTCACAGGATTTTCAGGGGCTGAAAAATAAATGGCTAGGAGAATCAGAAAGTGTAAGCTGAACGCAAGGGGTTAGGAAGGACTAGAAGGGACTTTCGCTTTTTTTGCAGGAACGTTAGGCAAGAACAGGCATTGAGCCCTATTACTGTGGGCAGTTGGGATCGCAGGCATCTTCCTCCACTGTGTCATGTAGCGCAAATGCAGCCCAGTGGGTAAATCAGTCTTTTTTTTTTTTTTGCCCTGAACAGTCCCTTCAAACGAAATTCACTATTATACATGAGTGATGGACGTTGAGTGGATTTGAGGTCTAGGTGTTTTCCATCAATCATTAAACCACAGACACCTTTCTCAGCATATTGGGGAGCCTAGAGAATTGCCCCTTGCCTTGGTCGGTGACTCCACCAGGTGTCGCATCATCTAAGCAAAGTCATCCTCAAATCCTCCCGTCTCCAAATACTCAGTCTGACCAATCACCAACTCACACGGACTCTGAGTCCAAGAGAATCCGCAGATCCACTCCCCTCCCCCTCCCACTGGCCTTTCGTGGGCTCCTGTCCCTTGCCCCTGGTTTGGGTTGTTCCCCTGGCCTCTTCCTGCCCTGCTGCTCACAGCATGTATGCAGCCCGGGCCTCTCCTGAGTCCTGATGCCCAATGCCAATGCCACATCCTGACTCGATGCAGATCTGAACCAGAGCCTGAGCTCGAGCTCCTGAAGTTCCCCACTGCCCCCCATGGCCTTCATTTTGGCTGTGGCCGCCTGCCTCCACTCATCCTGCCCAAGCCTGGGCTGTCTACCCTTTCTCTCAGACCACACGCTCTGCCCCTCTGCATGTTCCTCGGTTCTTCTTCCAAGCATGCCCACAGCTGACCACCCCTCCTCTCTCACAGTGCTGGCCTGGTACCCCCACCATCATCTCCCACACAGGTTGCTGCAGTGGTGTTTCATTTTTCCCAACACAGCTATAAGAACTTTATAAGGTCAAGTACTGCCTCTTGAGGGCCACACCTGGCAGTGGCCCTGCCTCACTCGGGGCGGGAGGCTACGTCCCCCCAGGGACCTCCCAGAATGCCCCATAAGAAGCTGCAGCACGCCACCTCCCTGCCAGGCCCCTTCCACATCCCACACAGCATGCCTTCCAGCAGGTGCTGTGTTTGCTCAGTGCTTACTGCTGTCTCCCCTCTCGGATCCTCCATGAGGCAGGGGTTGTGTCTGAGGGACTACCACCCAGGGTGGCCCAACGTGTTCCATGACCTGAGCTCATGGGCGGTTCCTGTTTCTCTCTTCACAGGGACCCTAAAATCCCTTCCTGAACCACAGCTCTGTCAGGTCTCTTTCTGTATCCATACTCCTCCAAAGCTCCCTGTCACCTAAGAGGTAAGGCCCATGTTTCCCGGCAACCCCCAAGACCCCTTTTCCTGGCCCGGCCTCCCTCCAGGCCCATGCCCTGACCCTTCCTGGCTACTCCCCAAATGGGTTGGATGAACCTGGTACCACTCTGGGTCTCTGAGGGACTGACTCCCCAGGGATGGCCTCCTCTTCCAAGACTCAGCTTAGCTGTTTCCTCTGCTGTGATTCTTTCCTCTCCTGTTTATCTGACTAATGGTCCCTGCTGGGCATTTGGAAACACTCCATCAAAAAGCAAAACAATTGTAATTAACCATGTCCCTTTATGTAGGGCTTTCCTCTGGATTTTAGAGTTTAGACTGAAGCTGAGGCTGGGGTCTCCAGAACCCAACGTAAGGCCATTTGCAACACAGATGCTGATGAGCCTCTGGCCTATGCTGGAAAGATGGGGCCCCTGACCCCAAGGATCACTCTTTACTTAGAGAGACAGGCTCAGTGAAGACAGTATTGCTCTGAGAACAAGTCAGTCTTAGATTGATTCAGTCGCAGGTGACCTCCACGCAGGCCCAGGGTATGTCCAGGTGGCACCCAACCATCAGTCCCACATTTCTTGACCCTGTTCTGTGATGCACACACAGGCGAGCAGAGGTCAGTGTCCTGTGCTGGGCTGAGGCAGGGGTCACCAGAGTCTCTCAGCCTCTTCTGGCTGTGAGGTCCAGTGATTATCCTATCCTTGCTCCTAACTCCATTGGGCATGGTGGGAGAGAGACTCCCCCAAGGGAAGGGGCTTGGGAGGTGTTCTGCTGACCTCCCTGGGGTGGGCGGAGCCTGCTCCAGACCCAGTTGGCCATTTGGCTCTTTTATTTCTTCCTTCTCCACTCCACTTCCTTTGGGGTTTGGGGAAGGTTACGAGGGGTGGGGGAAAGGGCAGAAAGAGAGGAGAAAGACAGTGAGAGGAAGAGGAGGAGAGAGCCACTTTACCTGGTGTCCTCTCCAGCTGCCCAGCTGGGGCAAGTCAGCCATTCCGAGTCACTTTCTCTCCCAGGCCTTGGAGACCTTCCCCACCCTCTCGTTCTCAACACTCTCAGGCACCCAGGTGAGCCCGGGACTCTGGTCTGTCCTCAGCCTCAGTCCTAGCTTTCACTCTACCCAATAGGAAGAAACAGAAAATGGGGTCCATTTAAAGGACAAAGATTCTTTTTGCTCACAGCTGTGCAACTCCTGTTAAGCTTGAACCACCTGTTCCCAGCAGGGACTGTGTGTCTGGGGTACAGCTCCACAGCCCGTGCGATGGGGCATTTCGGCCCTGGGCTCCTGCAGGGGCAGGTCTGGTGGCCGCAGCATCCCCAGGATGTGGAGTCCATGCATCCGGGGACTCAGTGTTGTTCTCAGAGCCGAGCTCACACGAGACTCGAGCACACAAGAAAGGGCACAGGCACCAGGGGTGGGTGTGGGGAAGCTCTGAATTGGGTCCAGCTGACGCTGGCGCCCAGATCCACAGGAAATAAACATGTGGGGATGTTTTGGCTAAATATGTGAATGCCGCGTGTTCCTGCCAACGTCTCCACCTGTGTGCTCTGTCTTCCCACTGTTTCCACTGGCAGGTAAGAGGCAGCTCCCTTTGACCTAAGCAGTTGCCACTTTTGGGTCCCCATGATGGAATTCTCACTGGAGACCCAGGCCGAGCGTGTGGCCCTCCTTCCTGGCTCCTGGGAGGAGACCCCATCCCAGGGTCACAGCAAAACCCTTCTGAAGGGGGTCTCCCGGCACAGCAAGGACACCGCCACGGAGAGGTAATGGGCATCCCAAATTCCAGGGACTTGCTTCATTGAGAGGAGAGAAAAACAACTCTTTCAACACTCTTTGCTCCTAGCGTGCTAATGAGCTGTAGATTGAAATTATTTGGAGCTTTTCTTAATTGTGAAAAGGGAGAAGTTGCCAGAGGAGGCCCGGAACTATATTTTGGCTGAAAAACTTGTAAGCAGAAGCAAAGAAAAAATGACTGTCATCTATGCTGCAAACATGTCTTTCATCACGCCAATGTCACCCACAGTAACCAGGCACTGGCCAATTTCCATTTAATTTATAGCCAAGGAGGTCTGTAATTTCATCCATCTGACCTACAACTGGCAAGAGACAGGGGGTCATGGAAATAGAGATTGAACTCATGAAAAAGGAACCCAAGGCCTTTGCTGTCATATATTTTTTGTGTTGAAAATTCCATTTGGAAACAAGCGTTTTGCAAACTGGGGTTATAATGTGGAAAAATCTGGCCCCTCCCCCCCAAATCCAGAAAGCTTCATCTTCTGCTCAGAAGTAATAAATTCCTATTCACTTTCCACCCTCCTGTCTAATCTGAATTGGACCACTGACCTCTGAATGAGCTTCCATGATGTTAAAGAGAGATAGCTTGGTGACTGATGAGCAAATGACTGCAACGTGTACAGGATGCCTCCAATGTGTGGGCCCCATGCTGAAACGACATGCATGACATTCCCCACCAAACCAACCAACCAACCAATCAACCAAATAAACCCAGAAACAAACATGAACAGGGTATTCACAATGTGCGGGCCCTGTGCTAAAACCTACAGGCAAGAGATTATCCCCCAAACCAACCAATCAACCAACCAAACAAACAAACCAATAAACATGAACAGGAGCTCCACAACATGCAGGTCCTATGCTAAAAACTACTTGCATGATATTATCCCCCAAACCAAGCAACCAAGACCTTCAGCAAACATTTTGGCAATGTATGTGACCACAGAGAAGGCAGTGACAGGTCCAGAGGCACACATGGGTTTTAAGAAGGGGAACTTCGGTAGAAGCCCAGACCTCTGGAGCCCCCATGTCCAGCTCTTCCCACGTCCGCACTCCTTCTGTGAGGTGTGAGTCAAGCTGCAGCTGGAATACGGCTGTGGCCTAGACAATGGCCAAGGAAAGAGGGACACCGGAGGAAAGGAAGGGGATGGGAAATGAGAATGTCCCGAGGGGAGCAGTGATTCCACGTGCCACTCAGATCCATACCACAGCATGGGTGACCCTTGTAAAGCAGAAAAATTCTAGTGGCATAGGGAATTTTAGCAATTTATTAAATTTTAAAACTCAGCATATGATCACTCTTTCATAGAAAAGAAAGCTCAAACATGCAGAAGAAAGATCGAGGAGGAAAAAATGCAGCAAGATGTCAAAGTGCCCACACTGCCTCAAGGTGGTGGGTCTGGGCGATGTCATTTCTTTTTTACGGTGTTGCTGTGTTTTCCAAATGTCCATTGAGGAGCGGGCACGACTTTTCAAGTAGACAACACTCATGACAACCATAGAGGCAGACAGGAAAGACATTGTGCTCAGGTGTCCTGTTTAGGATGTAGGGTGTTTGTTTGATTTTGTTGGTGGTCTCATCTGCTACAGGCATGAGTTTGGGGGCTTCCCAGGAATGACCAGTTAAGTGCATCCTGCACTGCACATTGGTAACACAGAGATCTGGCTGTTTTATTTTAAAAAATCCTATCCAGTGGGAAAGCAGCCCCTCACAGGACATATTCCACAGATGCGCCAGATGGCGGTTTTAGGCAAGGAAGGAGGTTCAGGAGGTATGAGGGTCTGGGAGGAGGGTCACTAGGTCGAGCCCTGCTCCACTTCATGGGTGGGATCAGAGGAAAGCCTCTTTTCCTTATCTGGAAAGTGGCATGACCCCATCCTTTCTTGAGCTGGGAAAATGAGATAATTTGGGCCAAGCGCTTGGTGAAGGCACTTAGAGATTATGCGGGTGGTGTTAGCAGCCGGGCCTCTCCTGGTGGGTTGTCGGGTTGCATGGGTGGACTCCAGAGGGAGACCCAGGTCTGGGCTCAGGGTGGTGCTGGTGCCGTCTCGAGTGTGGGCTCCAGGTGTCCAACAGCCTGTTGTGGGTGTCTACCCTGAGGGGGCAGGAAGGCCCTCCCAGCCCTGCCCTGCCACTGAGCGGAGCAGGCCTCCATGTAGGCGTGCCTGGGCCGGCCGGGTGTCAGCACCCACTGGGCTGATCCGAGGACTGCACAGACCAGAGTCTTTCCTATTTCTGTCCAGTTGCTCAGGGCAACCTGAGACGTGTTGACTAACAGAGCAAGATTATAAAAATGCTGTAAAGAAGCCCACAGAAGTGCTGCAGCTGCTGGAAAAGCCACCGCCTGATTTATGAGAATGATCTGGAAACACAGCAACCATTTTCCACAGAGGGGGCCACTTGAGAATATCCAAAGTGGCCGGCGAAATAGCCGGAGCGCTCAAATGAGTCTTGCTGCGAGGCCTTTGCCCAGGCAAAAGCTTTGGTACAAGCACAATTTCTTCTGTGTGGATGGAGGACAGGTCAGGAAGCTGGGAAAGAGAGAGGGAGCACGAGCCGTGTCGGGGTTGGGTGGGGGGAGGCAGTAGGGAGAGGGCGGGGGCTTCCAGGGGGAGGCTGCTGGATTTGGCACACGAAACATAGGCAGAGATCTGGGACTAAGTCTTGGCACACTGGGCCCACTCTGGGAACCTGGAACAAATTATGCCGCATGGAGTGGCTTTTTGTCTCTTCAAAACAAAACCAAGGAAGAGTTTGAATAGCACCACCACCTCTTATGAGAACGTGCCTCACTGCTGACTTCAAGGGGCCTCTCACATCCAGTCCATGGATTCTGGAGGGGAGTGATGGGGGACACTGCCCAGTCCAGCCACTTGGTCCCATCTAAGTGAACTTCACACACAGCTCAGAGCTTTTAAAACAAAGCAAGGTTCCACCTTATCCCCCTGATGCGACGGCGCACACTCCGAGGTGGTGGGTTTGCTATTGCATACTACTCTGTGGCTGTGAGCCTTGAACCCCATGCCTTCCAAAGTCACCGCAGAGGCTGAGATGCCGGTATCCCAGCCTCCAACTTCTCAGTTTCCTCTCACATTTGGAGGCACGAGATGCCCCGAGTCACTTGCAGCTCAGAAAACACAACCCACTCACACAGTCACGTGACGTCTCAGACCCCAGCTCATGGCTACAGATCTCAGTACGCAGGAGATGGGCGGTGAGTATCTGCAGAATAACCGGTTTGGTATTCGGAGAGGGTTCTAATGTGGGGCAGGGGTATGGCTGAGGACCACGGGACGGGATAGGAGGCCGTCACAGCGAGACAGGAGAGCCTGCTTTTGTGGAGCCCGGACACTGGGTATTGGGAGTTATGACCCCCACCTCAACAGCTTTCCTGCAAAACATTTTCAATTCCAAGGAGAATTCGTTTATTTTAAGTAAAAATCTGCTTTACAAACAAATATAATGGCGCTACCTTATTCTGTAGAGCAAGGGTTGGCTCTTTTTAAAAGTGAGGCCTGACTAGTAGACAACTTAACACACACCCCTGTGCTGAAGATGCTTCCATGTTCTGACCTCAAGATGGTCAGATGCTTCTCTCACGATGCTAGAGACACCCCAGAAGGGCACAGAGGTGCCCTGCCAGGCTTGCCATGATCATCAGTGTCTACTTGAAGTGCCACTTCAAATCCACCCCCAACACCTGTTTGTCTGAGCCTGAGGGGTCATGGGCACCAAGCTGCAGGTCCAGTTTCTGACACGCTCAAACAAGCAAAGGGACAGAGCTACACAATGCATTTATTGTGGACAGGCAGTCGGTAGAGATGGAAGGCTGTGCTCAAATGCTCTGCTCACTAGAGGAGCCACGGGTGTGCGGAGATCGCCTGGCAGGCTGTCAAGCGCAACTGGCCAACTTGGACACTCACTTGAGGCTGCCTGAGAGCTCAGGGCCTCCGTCACCCTGTGGGAGCATCTCTGTTTCTTTCTCTGATCACAAGTATGTGTGTTTAGACTTCTCATTCAAACAACAAAACAAGACAAAGCTCCCTCTTTTAGAAGAAATGAAAACGAGGTGAGAAGCCACCAACTTAGAATTGATCTGTACTCAGAAGCACAGCTATGGGATCATCAGTACTGACCATATGCTAGTTATAGAAGGCCCCAGGCTCCAGGGAAGGGCTCTGTTATCTTTCTGGAAGGTGAAGTCAACAAAACAAAACAGTGATTTCCCCTACTCCAAGGATGGCACCTCCGCCAAGTGGCTTCA
Organism: Tarsius wallacei; assembly: GCA_963574415.1. Classification (NCBI taxonomy): domain Eukaryota; kingdom Metazoa; phylum Chordata; class Mammalia; order Primates; family Tarsiidae; genus Tarsius; species Tarsius wallacei. The sequence goes on from CAUYQG010025410.1 coordinate 17,722, forward strand.
GACCCTCTGCTAACAGAAAAAACAGGGCAGTTCCCAGTATGTCTCATTGGCAATGGGGCCTATCAAGTGAGCTTAGGAGACATGGTATCCACTGCCCTCCTCCATCCCTGTTGATGGAATCCCAGTGTGGCTTGGAGCAGCAATGTGTCCAGTGCTGGCCACAGGGCATGGTCTAACCCAGTCATGGGCTAGCCAGGTCATGCGACTGCCTACTTTCCAAGTCTTCTTTGCACCTGGGGTTGGCCATGTGACCCAGCTTGGGCCAAGATTCACATGAGAATTATAGGGTCCTTGCCAAAGTGCTTGCTTTTACTGATGCATGGGGGCATGTATGACATGGACCACCACGTTCCCCATGACACAAAGAGGCATGGAGACCCTGAATACCATGAAGGCACAGCCTCTGCTGAGGCTGGCAGAGTCAAGCCCAGGCATGTGGCTCATGCCTGACATCATGCAGACACTGCCCATGGGACTGCTGACTGCTCAAGTTTTCCTTCTGTGAGCTGACAAACCACCTTCATTGTCATCTAGGGATTCTGTCACTTACAGCCAAAGACATCCTTAACATAGTACGTTGAGAGTGAAATATTCATGGA
>CAUYQG010025415.1:0-15460 GCA_963574415.1 Tarsius wallacei
AAATATATCTGTGTGACAAATCTTCACACATATTCCATAATTTTAAAATAAAGTAAAAACCTTGTTGCAGCTAGTGAAAACCAGAGTTTATGTATAATAAATTGTGTATTTATTCTTCCATGTTTAAACCAGTCGCCTTCAAAGTACTCTTCATTTGATGCAAGATACCTATGGAGACACTCTTTCTACTGTCTGAAACAGTTTTCAAACTTGTCAATTTTGATGCCTTTTAGTGCTTCTGCCATTTTGGTTTAACCTCTTCCCTTTGAGGGCTGTTTTTCATCTGGGAAAACAAACAGGGAAAAAAAGGTTACTCCAGGCGAGATTGGGTAAATAGGGATGATGGGGTGCAGGAGTAATGCTGGTTTGGTCAAAAACTGCTGAACACTCAGTGCAGTGTAGGCAGGTGCGTTGTCATGGGGGAAGAACCAGTTACCTGTTTGCCACACTTGGGACTTTTCTTCTGCAAACCATGATGCAGCCCTCTCCAAACTTCCAGATAAAAATTTGGGGTGATGATTTGATCCAGAGGAACAAATTCCAAGAACTCTACAAGGGACTCACCCTCCAAAAGATCATTTTGGTTTTTTTTAGGGGGGGAGCCCTCACATATAAAAATATCATTGGTGGCACTTCATTTCTTATTTTTTCTTTTCTTTTCTTTTTTTTTGTGAGTCAAACTCAAACAATCCTCCCGTCTTGGCCTTTCTAAGTGCTGGTATTATAGACATGAGCTACCATGCCCGGCCCATTTCTTTATCATTAATAGGCTGGAAAATATAGTTCCGTGGACCCAAATTCTTCTTTTAGCTGTCAATTCTTATAAAGGGAAACATGGCAATCTTATCTGTGAGGGGGGAGGCCTAAAATTCATATTTATTTTTCTTAATTTGTTACTTTTTAAATGTAGGTTCTAAAATACTTGTACATTTCTCTGAATTTTTAAAAATACGTATCTTGTGACTGTTACAGCTGAAACGATTGTTGTCTGTATTCTATTTTTATAGCACTGCTTTGTCTAAAAAGGGCTGTTCGTGAGCTTTGTCCTTCTGTGCTTCGCAGGAACCAGCACCTATGACAGAAGATCTGCTAGAAGAGCAGTCTGAGGTTTTAGCTAAATTAGGTACATCTGCAGAAGGGGCTCACCTCCGAGCACGCATGCAGAGTGCCTGTCTGCTCTCAGATATGGAGTCTTTTAAGGTGGGTCACAATTTCAGAGCCCTGGGGTCTATTTGGAGCTATTCTGGGATGAAACTGTGAAAGTGACTCTGTAAAGTGGTATGAAGGCTTGAATGTCTTTTTGTTAAGTGCTGGATTTCATTAGTAGTTTTAACACCCTGCCACCATTACCCAAAGGACATAGTCAAACTTGTTTCTTAAGTTTTAAAAAGAAAAGTACCAATCTGTTATTAATAGTTGAAAGTTGAGAACTGAATTATTTCTGTATGTGCATCGGGATGCTTTTTTCCTTTGTGTGTGTTCAGCCAATTTAATGCAAGGCTTTTAGGAAACCCTTAAGATTTAATGTGGGTCTCTTCACTCAACAGACTTTTGAGTACCTACTGTGTGCCTTGTACTATGATTAGATGAGTAAGAAATACAGTGCTTAGCCTCAGTTACAGTCTAGTGGGGTTATATGGGGAGATATGTAAAGAATTATCATATGATGAGTTCTCTTATGAAGACAGGGTCAAAAAGACTGATACTGCTGAGTGAGTCTCGAAAGGTTTCTCAGACAAGTCACTGGTTAGGATGAATAGGCATATTCCACATGAAGAAGAATCTTTTAGGCTTAGATGTAGGCCTGTATCCAAAACATACAGGATTCAAGGAATGGTGGACATTTGACTTATTACTTAAAAACCAGGAATGAAGAAATTTTTTGAATTATTTATTCTTGAAAGCCAAGGTAAATCCATGTATATTTTGAAAACTCCGCTTGGGTAGCCCAGTGGGCCACCGGGCTTCCTTTTCTGCTGCTGATACTCTGAACTGTCTCCTAGGCCCAGACTTTATTCCTTAGCCTGTGGTAGCCTCCAGCTTCCCAATCCAGAGCCCCTGCTTCTGTGCTATGTAGGCCAGCCTGAGCTTGATTTTTCTATGAAATACTTGTTTATTCTTTTTAAGCATAAACCCTCCATCAACACCTACCCAGCAGATTTAAGTGACACTAAAGGGAGCCTTTTATCCCCTGCTTATTTTACGCATCTTACTAAAAGGAAAAGTCTTCAGTAAACCTCTTAAGAGCTATCTGTTTACCTTGGAGACTAAAAAGATACAGAAAATCTGTGAGTTATTTTCTGCCATGTGACAAAAGACATATATTGCTTTAAAACAAATAGTTTGTACAGGGCTTTAAGAGAATCCAGTTGGCTCTCAGGGCACATGTCAAACCAAAAAGGTGGAGAAGGGAATTGGCATAGGGTGTGTGTGCACAGCAGGAAATACCAGCCACCACGGCAATTATTTTCCATCTGACGTGTCGTTACTTTCATAGTCATCTGTTCCTGTCCTGCTACAGTGTCTTTGCAGAGGCATGTGCAGGAAGAGATTCCAAATGGGAACTGTGAAAGATTTTTCCCATAGAAACATACTGGTCCCTCATGGTACGATTTCATATAGCTCCTTTAACACTGTGCTTCAGCAAAATGTGGTTTATTAGACTTTTTTAGACTAACCTGGGTACTTAAAAATCTTTAATTTTCATTATTTTAATCAGAAAATAGATCGTAATTTAAATTGCCACATTGCACATCTCTTATGTTGGAATCCGATAATATGTTTAAGGGCATATGTAATTGCCTTTACCTTTTTGAATAGGGATGACTTAGTATCAGGGGCCCTTGAGAGAGTCCCCGGAGCATTGGATAAATGGTCATATGTTCCTGAGCTACCTACACCCCACGGTTCCAGAAGGACAGGGTGCATTCTGGAGCATGCCCTTGTGGTACAAACCTTGAACAATAAAAAGCTGTAGTCGAAGTGTGCCCTGACCCTCTCCTGGTAGCTGTGTGTCCAGCCTGGTATAGTAAGGACAACCAGAAGGAAGACTCCTGGTGTGAAATGTCTTTCTTTAATATAATCTATAATGCCTAAGTTGAATGTTATTTTCTCTTGAAGTTTGATCTCATTACTCAAGGCCTAGCTCTCTAGTTTCCTAAGATGTTTTCATGTGGGTGTGGTGTTGCCTGGTTAAGATCCAAATCTTGGTACATGAATTCTGCGTCACTGAGTGTCATGAGGTAATCTTGACCCACTGCAGTTCACAGCAGTTCTTTGTTGTCATGGACCATGTCATAACCCTTAGAAGTTTATGTTGTTGACAGTCAGTGGTTCTTCCTCTGATTCCTCAAACCCCCTCAGGAGGATTTCCTAAAATGATAGAGATAGTCAAGCCATTGAACCCAGTGAGAAGAAACTGTCTTACTTAAGACAGACCATTCTCGTCATGTTGGTTTTCATGCCCATCCAGTAATGCCCTCTACTAGGACATCACTGGAACTTTTGCAGAAAGACCTCCATGCCTTACCACTAACACTGTGAAGCCTCTCTGTTTTCCAGGCTTGAAAGTGGAATCATGGAAAGGTTTTTGGCATGCATCGTCATTAATTCTATAGAATTATTTACTGACTAAAACTTTAATTAGTTTGGATCTAGAAGCCTGAAAAATAGTAGTTGGAATTCCAAGTCCTTAACAGTACAAAACCAATTAATATGATGGAAATTGGTTAAATAAAGAACAAGAATTTAATGACTGAATAGAACATTTTTGCAGTTAGCTGGTATTTACTGCAGTATCAGTATTGATGTATTGAAGAAAAGAATAACAGAACTTTTCTATTACTGTATTACTCTGATCATGATGTGTATTATTTTAGTTGACATGAGCTTATTTGCTGTTTTCTAAGTATCAACTGGTTATCATACTATAATTTTAAACTAAGTTATGTAACATATAATCTGTTTAACAAAATGATTTTCACTTTACATTAAGTTTTTATTTCCAAATTCATCGAGTGAAATGTTTTCTTTTTAAAACAGAAATAATGAACATAAAGTGCTTTTGTTACTTTAACCTTCTAACCTTCTTTGAAAGTGACACCCAGATAGGCTTTTTGTGAAAATATGATTTTACAAGCAGACTTACTAATAACTGTTGATTGTTATTTGATTCTGCTTAACTTTTTGGCTTATTTTAGGCAGCTAATCCAGGTTGTTTTCTAGAAGATTTTGTGAGGTGGTATTCGCCTCGGGATTATGTTGAAGAGGAGGTGATTGATGGAAAGGGCAACGTAGTGCTGAAAGGAGAGTTGAGTGCTCGAATGAAGATTCCAAGCAATATGTGGGTAGAAGCCTGGGAAACAGCGAAGCCAATTCCTGCTAGAAGGCAAAGGAGACTCTTTGATGATACACGGGAAGCAGAAAAGGTAATTGAGGTTTGGGGCTCTAATACTAGACTGCTAATTATGGTTCTAATCGTTCAGAAACTATCATAGACATGAGAGCTTTGGACACACTTGAGAAGCAAAGCATTGAAATTCAATAAACCTTTTATATATCTAGTATTCACATTTAAGATTTTAGAGCTAATTGCAAATAGGCCAAAAAAAAAAAAAGACATGCATAGTTTATGCAAACTGCTTACCACTGGACTGTCTCACAGTACATGTTAAAAGCATTAAAAATGTCCTTTGACCTGGCAGTTCTACTACCAAAACATTTATTAAGGAAATAATGAGAAATAACACAATGACCTATTTATTTGAATGATGTTCAACAAAATTCTTAAGTAAAAAAGTAGAAACAACCAAAGTTTCCAACAATAGGGTCTTGGTTCAATAAATTATGGTATATCCAGCTAGTGAACTGCTTTGTAACTATTAAAAAACATTTGTAAATGTTGAGAATGGTGGCACCTGCTGTCAAATTGTCTTACATACCCTCCTGCTCCCTCCATTCCCCCCCAAACCCCATGAAATCAGTAAGTAGAGTAAATAAATCCATGCATTCAGCATTACTAGGAGATAGAGATTACAGTGACCTTCAAATTAATAGCAAGTAGAGAAATAAGCTGAATTTCTATGGTGCTCCCACTGCTGTAAGCCTGTGGGTGTAGAGAATGGGGCGAAGAGAAAGAAAACAAGCCGAGAGAAACAGAGGACTTAGACGAAGCACAAAGTCACACCAGAAAGAGAGAGTTTAACACCGTGTGCTAAAATATTGAACAAAGGTAGGGCTTCCTAGTTCACAGCATTGGCTACAGGGAAGGGGCTTGAATGTAAATAGGACTAGAAGTGGAGCCTTGGAGAAAATCAGATATACAGAGAAGGAATGATGGTCCTTAGCAATGATGGGAAAGAAGGAAGTAAAGGGGAAGATGGATGTTTCCGCAGAAATGAAAAACAAACAATACAGTTAATCTTCCCATCCCCCTGTATCCATTAAAGAAGTGGCAGAAGAGAGAACCCCTTCAAACTGTCTTCGATATTACTAGTTATAGAAGAGAACAGACCACATTCATACAAAACTACGTCACAGAACAGAAAATGCAAAGTGGATTATTTCAGCTGATGAAAATGTTTCCCAGAAAGTCAACCACAAAGCAGAAGAAATTGTAACATAACACTCCAAACTGAATCAGATATCCTCAAACAATTATGAGAATACGAAAAACCCATGTTTAATCAGAAATACTAAAACCAAAACTAAATAGGACCAAAAACCCCCACAGAGAAATGAAACCACAGGAAAATAAATGATTTAACTCAGGATATAAGTAGAAGAAAAAAACAACTATATCAAAAGTAAGACTAAGTTGCAAGGAGCCCAAGAGAGAACAGATTTACATTTAAGTTTAATCAAAGGTATTAAAGAAAAATAGGAAAACAGTTGAGAAAGAAAATGAGATAAAGGAGTTGGGGAGAAAGTAGTAGAAATGGAAGATAAGAAAGGGAGGAATCATATTCATTTTATTTGTTTCTTTGAAACAGAAAAATAGAACTAGTACAATCACATGTGGCGTAGCAAAGGGCTATGTTCTGAGATATTCATCATTTGGCGATTTTGACATTGTACGGCCATCGTAGAGTATACTTACACAAACCTAGGTAGTATAGCTCACTACACACCTGGGCTGTAGAATTATAGGAACAAAAACCTTCTGCTTAACAGTGCTTGGGTGAAAGGAGAAATACAAAGTGAAATTACAGAATTTCTGAAAAATGGTGATATTGAAAACACTGTATATCAGAAACTAGAGGATACACAGTACTTAAGAAGTGATCAAATGACAATCCACAGCCCTGTACACCTACATTAGTCAAAACAAAAGAATGGAGATAAATGAATTTTATTCCTAATCGAAAATCCTAGAAAAAGCTCAGGCCAGCACTTTGGGAGGCTGAGGCTAGAGGATTGCCTGAGCCCATGGGTTTGAGACCAGCCTGGGCAACTTGGCAAGACCTCATCTCTACAATAAATTAAAAAGTTAGCTGGGTGTGGTGGCGCACATCTGTAGTTCCAGCTACTTGGGAGGCTGAGGCAGAAGGATCACCTGAGCCCAAACAGATCAAGGTTGTGGTAGCCATGAGTGTGCCACTGTACTGGGTGACAGAGTGAGTCTCTGACTCAAAAGAAAAAAAATGAAACCAAAAAAACCTAGAAAAAGAACAACAAAGTAAAATCAAAAGAAAAAAAGGAAGGAAATAAAGATAAAAGAAGGTAATGAAGTAGAGAACAGAAAAACAGATCAAATTAATAAGTTAAATCTTGTTCTTTTAAAATCAACAGAATAGATGAGCTACCAATCAAGGGAAAAGTATGTATATACAAAATAAGAAATGACAAAATGGGCAAATTACTACAAATACAGAGGAAATTCTTTCTTATTTTTTTAAAAAAACAGCACTTTGCACATCTCTGTATATATAAATTTGAAAACTAAGTTGATTTGTACAATTTGTTAGGAAAACTCCTACCTGAAATTTAGTTTCAAGCAAAACTAACTCCAGTAAAGACAGAAAGCGTAGGTCAGGTTCGGTGGCTCAGCCTGTAATCTCAGCACTTTGGGAGGCCGAAGCAAGTGGATTGCATGAGCCTGTGGCTTCGAGACCAGCCTGGGCAACTTGGCAAGATCTCACCTCTACAATAAATTAAAAAAAATTAGCCAGGTGTGGTAGCATGCACCTGTAGTTTCAGCTACTTGGAAGGCTGAGGTGGAAGGATCGCCGGAGCCCAGCAGGTCTATGCTGGGGTGGCGGTGAGTGTGCCATTGCACTCTAGCCTGGGCGACAGAGTGAGACTCCAGCTCAAAAAAAAAAAGAAAGACAGAAAGCATAAACAGACGAATTTCCTTAGAGACAGTTCGAAACTACCACATAAAAAAACACCAGACCCTGAAGGTTTCACAGAAAATGTCAACTAAATATCAAGCAGCCATATAGCCCCAGTGCTACACAGATTATTGCAACACAGCAATTGCAGGAAATTTTCCAAAATCTTTTAATGAAGCAACTATAACATTGGTACTTAAACCTGATAAAGATATCATGTTTTTATTTTTATTTATTTATTTAAAAAATTTTTATTTTAGAGATGTGGGGTACAGTTCAGGGTTAGGTATACAAATGGTCATTGTACAAGTAAATTTTGGGCTTCACTTTGATCCCACTTAACCTGGTTTGAGATCAGGTACCCTTACTGATAAAGTGTGACCCCACCATCCCCCAGCAGTATCCTACTACTGCCAATCCCTTTCCTATAGTATTATGATAATTGTTCAGGGTCTGCTCATGAGTGAGAACGTGTGGTACTCAGTTCCTTGTTTCTGTAATAGATCACTGAGTATTATGATGCCATATTTTTAAAATAACAGACCAGTAATATCTAAGAAATTTAGTGCAAAAATCCTAGGTGAACAGACTGTAATACTAAAGAAAATAATACATGTCGACTAAATTTGAGGATGATTATTTGGAAGTCTGTTTATATAATCCACTTCATTAACAGGTCTAAGCAGAAAATTTTATTAACTGCATATGTGCTGAAAAAGCCTTTGCTAAATTTAATCAAAACTCTTGAGAAAACATATAGAAACCTCAGTCTTAAAGATAGCCTCTTAATGGGGAAGCCCTAGAGGTCACTGAGGTCAGGAACAAGGATGCTCAGTAACTCCACTGCTGTTAAACATTACTCTGGAGGTCTTAGCCAATGTAAGTAGACAAGAGAAAATAGAACAATAGGTGTTGAAAAGAAGAAAGAACTCTGCAGATCATATGGCAGCTGGAAAAATGTGGAAAATCAGTGATAAAACTAATCAAACAGAAGAATTCAGCAAGGCAGCAGGATATATATAGTAAATATACAGTAATCAGTAACATCCATATACACAAATAATAACCATTCAGACAATGTAAGTTAAATTCTTTTCATTATAAGAGGAAAAGAAAATACAAATAAACTTAACAAAATGTTTGAAATCTGAACAAAGAAAAAGAAAATAAAACACACTTGAACAATAGAAAGCTATCCCTTGTTCTTGTTTTAGGAGGTCTCAACCTCATCAGGGTCTTTCTCCTAATTGCATTCCCAATAAAAATACAAAAGGTAGCCCGGCTCAGTGCCTCAAGTCTGTAATTCCAGCACTTTGGGAGGCCGAGGTGAGTGAATTGCCTGAGCCTGTGAGTTTGAGGCCAGCCTGGGCAACTTGGCGAGACCTTGTCTCTACAATAAATCAAAAATTAGCTGGGCATGGTAGCGCATGCCTGTAGTTCTGGCTATTTGGAAGGCTGAGGTAAAAGGATCTCCGGAGCCCAGCAGGTCGAGGCTGCGGTGTCCGTGAATGTGCCACTGTACTCCAGCCTGGGCAGAGTAAGACTCAGACTCAAAAAAAAAAAAAAAAAAACCAAAGGCTTTATTATGGAGCCAGAAGTTGATACTGAAGTTCGTATGGAAAAATAAACATGCAATCTGAGGACTCAGGGGCACTGGGGAGGACGCGGGGAGTGACTGCTAATGGGTTTCTTTAGGAATAATGAAAATAGTCTAGAGTTGATGGAGGATTTGGTTGTACAACTGTGAATATACCCAAAACTATTAAATTATACACTGTCGATGGATGAATTGTTATTTTTAAAAAGCATGCATGGGCTGGACACTGCTCCTCATGCCTATAATCCCAGCACTGTGGGAGGAAGAGATGGGAGGCCTGTTTGGAGCCAGGAGTTTGAGGCACCAGTGAGCTATGGTTGTGCCACTGCATTCTAGCCTGGGTGACAGATTGAGACCCTGTCTTCAACAACAACAACAAAGCATGTGTAGCTGAGACCCAAAAGGAAAAGCTATTTTTTTGGGGAAGGGAACTAGCCCTACCAGCTATTAAAGCGTAATACAAAGCCTTTATGTTTTATATAATGAGATAATGGCACTTAAGTAGCCCAATGAGACAGACTAGAAAGTCCTTAAATACCTGTAGAAATCTGATATATGATAAAGATGTAGGTATCTCAAGTTGCTGGTGTAGAGATGGCCTTTATAAAAATGGTGTTGGGATTACTGGGTAGTCATTTGGCAAGATATAAAATCAGTTCTTTCTCATTCCATACTCCAGAATGGGTTGAGATGATACCATACAAATACTAGGAGAAAACTCTGATGAATTTTTTTGTAAGCTGGATATAGGGAAAGGCTTTGTAATCAGGACTCAAAATCCAGGTGTAATTTGAAACTTGATGGTGTAAATATAGAAAAACTTTTGCATGTCAAAAAGAAAAATAAGTAAAGTTAAAAGGCAAATGATATACTGGGAGAAATATGTTAACTGGGACAAATATATGTATCACAGATAAAGGGCCAAAATGCTATAGGAAAATGGGGAAGAGAAATGAGTAGACAGCTTATTGTATAAAGTTAATTACCCGGACGGGTGCAGTGGTTCATACTTTTCACCCTAGCACTTTGGGAGACTGAAGCAAGAGTACTGCTTGAGCCCAGGAGCAACATGGAAGGCCTCATCTCTACCAAAAAACCAAAAAAAATCAGCCGGGCGTGGTGGTGCATGCCTGTGGTCCTAGCTACTAGGGAGGCTGAGGCAGAAGGGTCGCCTGAGCCCAGGAGTTTGAGGAGGTGGTAGAGCCATGATCGTACCTCTACCCTCCAGCCTGGGTGACAGAGTGAGACTCTGCCTGAAGAAGAAGTAATAATTGCCCTTATACCTATTAAGATATATTTAACTTTGTTGATAGTAAGAGAAGTGCAAATTAATTAAAACTTCAGTGAGATACCATTTCTCACATATCAGATTGTCAAAGACGTGATAATTATTAGTGAGGTCATGAGGCAGCAGGTACTCTTACACATCGTTGGTAAGGAGGCAGAATGGTATAATCCCCTTTGAAAGGGAATTTGGCAATGTCTAACAATATTTGCACACGCATTTACCCTTCCACCTAGGAATCCCTCTTCTAGGAACGTCAATATTTTCTTCTTCTTTTTTTTTTGTAGAGATGTCGGGGTTTCTTTATGTTGCCCAGGCTGGTGTCAAACTCATGGGTTCAAGTAATCCTCCTACACTGGCCTCCCAAAGTGCTGGTATTATAGGTGCGAGCCACTGTGCCCAGCTTTTGTTTTTCTTGCCCTAGTATTTTCAAAGGTATACAAATATAAATGCAGTAGGTTGTCCATTGCTGTATTACTTGTAATTATAACATATTGTAAACTACCTACATGTCCAAATTTAGGAACTTTGTTGAATAAACGATGATTCATCTACTTAATGGAGAACCATGCAGCTGTTAATGGAGGAGGGGAGATCTTTATGAAGTGATAGTGGTTTGCTGGATATGTTTTCGTCTGCTTGTTTGTTTGAGTCGGGTTGTTACTCTGTCACCCAAGCTGGAGTGCAGAGGCACGACCAGGACTCACCGAAGTCTCAACCTTCTGGGCTCAGGTGAGCCTTTCAACTCAGCCTCCCGAGTAGCTGGGACTACAGGCACACAACATCACGCCCAGCAATTTTTTTTTTTTTTTTTTTTGATCTTCTATGTTGTGTAGGCTGGTCTTGAACTCCTGGGCTCAAGCATTCCTCCCGCCTCAGCCTCCCAAAGTGCTGGGCTTGCCACCATACCTGGCTGTAGGATATGTTATTGAGAGAAGAATAAAGAGCAAAAGAATATATATAATGTGCTACATTTTGTGTAAAAAAGAAAGAAATTAAGAAAACATATATATCTTTACAAAAAGAAACTCAGTAAGAATTGACCAGAAAACACTAAAGTTATTAATTGTTGACCAGAAGGGTTGAGAGAGGAAGAAATAGGGAGCATGGGAGTAAGTGACATTTAGAAAAGAGTATACTTTCTGTAGACCTTTGACTTCCAGAAGAACATTAATGTTTTACATACTAAAAAACTAAACAACATTAGGAAGAGGGGAAATAACCTAAAACTGAAAGCTGAGACAAATTGACCCAGCTGTATTTTATTTTACGTTGTATTTTTATTTTAGAGACAGGGTCTCACTATGTCACCCAGGCTGGAGTGCAGTGGCATGATCATAGCTCACTGCAGCCTTGAACTTGCCTCAAGTGATTCTCCTACCTCAGGTTGCCAAGGAAGTTCAAGACCAGCCTACGCAACTAAGTGTTCTGGGATTGTAGGCATGAGCCACCACATCTGCCCAGCTACATTTTAAATGAGTAACATAACCACACTGAAGTGGGTTGAGGTTGGGAGGGAACTCTAACCCAAGGGATGTTGGACACATATGATGTGTTTCACTGTAGACCCTCAGTTGTGGGGGAAAGGGAGAGGACTGCAGACAAACCCTGAGCCCTGTTTTCTAGGGTTTTGTTTTTTTTTTAATAATGATGTGGGTGAAGCAGTTAGATGTATTGTTGGTTAAGCAAGTGAATAATTAAATGTGGTGTTGTTGGAAGCCAGAATTGTCACTGTGGAAGTGAGGTGCAGATATGGAATTGAGGAAGACAAGAGCCCAGTGGCAATGGGTTGTAATTGGAGATACTGGAGTGGACTGACAGTTTTCTAAAAATATAGATAGGCCTGTGAGTATGCACATGTGTAAGAATCTATGTGTATGTATGTATATGCTGACATACATAAATGTTTGAATAAATAAATGGAGAAGAAACAAATCTCCTGTGCAGATTCTAAATTTATATAAATATTTCCCCCTCGAGGAGGTAGAGTGTAATTCCCACTCTATAAATGTGCTGTAGATCGTCACTTCCTTCCAAAGTACAGTTTGCAGAGGGGGAAAAGAGTAACGTTAAGGTGCAGAAACCTGATAGACATGGCCTCAGCTAGGTGATGAAGGTTAACATCCACAGGAAGAGTCATGCTGGCAGGATGTACTCTTGACATGGTGTGACGAAAATGGCACTTTTTCCCACCTCTCTGGTTTTCCTCCCAAAAATATATCCCAATGTAATTGTGAGAAAAACATCTGATAAACCCCAATTGAAGGAATGTTTGCAAAATACTTGAGTAGAACTCCTCAAAACTTCAAGGTCAGTAAAAACGAAGTAAGTCTGAGAAATCATCATAGCCAAGAGGAACCTAGAAACATGAGCACTATATGTATATGTGATATCCTTAATGGGATCCTGGGTATGTTTGTCATGATCATGCCACTGCATTCCAGCCTGGGCAACAGAGTGAGATAAAAACTAAGGAAACTAAGCATATGAATATTGACAGGATTATTCATCATAACCAAAAATGGAACAGACCCAAATGTCTATCGGTGATGAAAGGACAAGTAAAATGTGGTCTCTCCATACAGTGGGACATTATTGAGCCATAAAAAGGAATGAAGTTACAACATGGGTGAACCTTGAAAGCTTGCTAAGTGAAAGAAACCAGAAACAAAGGGCCACATACTGCATCATTCCATTGATTTGAAAGGTCCAGAATAGGCAAGTCCTAGAGACATTAAGTTAGGTTAGTAGCTGCCAGGGGATAGGGATTGGGGGATAGGGGAGATGGCAGCTGATTGCTTTTGGATGTTGGGTTCTTTTTGAGGGTGATGGAAGTGTTCTGGGATTAGATAATGGTGATGGTTACATAACCTTGTAAATATGCTAAAAAAACCACTAAAATTTTAAATTCATTTTTTAAAAAGTTGTCTCACATTTGAGTTACACTTCAATTTTTAAAAACGAAGGAACTCTAAATAAAGTATGAAATTCTTAGTTAACCAAAAAGCAGAGAGGGAGGAGATATTATCCTCTAAACATCAACTTTATAATAGAATGAAAAACTGTTCCAGATTGAGACTAAAGGGCTATGACAACTCAAGGCAGTGAGTGACTCTTAACTGAAGCTTGTAGTGGTGGAGGGAAAAGGTCATAGGAGGCACTACTGGGTCAGTTGACAAAACTGTGACAGGAACAGTAGTAGGTTAGATTAAAAGTATTTTATCAGTGTTAAACTTGGTTTTTTATATTATCAGAATGATTTTACATTTTGATTATATGAAAGTAATTTGAGGAAATACACACTGTGATAGTTGTAGATAAAAGGACATTATATATGCAACTTGCCTTGAATTTATTCAGAAAAAATTATATACGTATATAATACATGCAAGGAAATTTATATATGTGGAGGGTAGAGAGAGATGTACGTGATCAAAACAAGGAACTGAAAGGTTAATCATAAGTGAATCTAGCTAAAGTGTATTCAAGTATTTTATGTTCTTGCAAAATGTTCTGTGAGTTAAGGAAAACAAAATTTGGAATAGTAAGCTTAGTAAGTATCTTCAACAATGGGAACCTATTACTCTAGGTAAGAGTGTAAATTTATTGAAACACTTTTACAATAATTATCTTGGCTAGACACAGTGGCTCACAACTATAATCCAGCACTTTGGGAGGCTGAGGCAGGTGGATGGCTTGAGCCCAGGAGTTTGAGACCAACCTGGACAACATAGCGAAACCTCATCTCTACAAAAATTAAAAAAGAAATAGCTGTGTGGGTGGCATATGCCTGTAGTCCCAGCTACTCAGGATGCTGGGGTGGAAGGATTGCCTGAGTCCAGGAGGTCTAGGCCGCCATGAGCCGTGCTTATCATGATCATGCCCACTGCATTCCAACCTGGGCGACAGAGTGAAACCTTGACACAAAATAATAATTACTATTGTGCACCAGGAAATATGTGCAATAGTGTAATGGGAGTGTTATTTGTAATAGCCAAAATTTGCAGGGGGGTTAAAAAAAAAGGCAAAATGATGATTAGTGATTACTTCTGAGGGAGAGGGGAGGGAGACTTGAACAGGGAGGGTGATGGGGGACTTGGAAAGTACTGGTAATGCTTTCTCTGTTTCTTAGGCCAGTTGGTGAGTAAACAGGTGTTCATATTTTCTTTAAATTATTTATAAATACTCTGGTATTTATGTTTCTAATTTTAAAAATGTTTCAAGTCACACAAAACTCTCCATGCCAAAAAAAATGACTATAAGTAATTAAATGAACAAAGCAAATTATAAAACAGTGTGTAAATTGTTAATTTTTTTAAAGAACATATGCATCCATCTCTTGTTTAAATGGACATAGGGAAAATTCTGAGAGGATGAAAACAATTCTGTGGGGTTTTTTTGGGGGGGGAGCAGGATTTCAGGAGAATTTCTGCATTATATTTCCCTTTATTTTTGAAATCCATGAGCATTTATCAGTCAGGCTCACATTATAAGATTATACTTCTTAAAATTTTTTGTATTGATACATAATAATTGTACATATTTATAGGTTACATTTTATTTTTAGTACTGTTGAATAAGGAGCTTAAAGGTAGGATCCATGTGTTGCATAGACTTTGCTGTATTAAAGGAAAACATTTTCCATTTTGGGGAAAAAACCCAATAAACCAAAACAACTAAAACCAAAAAGTTTGTATAAGGTCACTAGCAATGTTTAGAAATATTAAGTGAGAAAAGCAGTAAGACGTATTTTACATATTTGATATATTATGTGTATTCTATGTCTTTAAAAAAATCCCAGAATGTCAAACCACCTTCTTTAAAAAGAAAAAAAAAAATCTAGAATGAAAATGCTTCACTGTTCACAATTGTTACTTCTATTGTCTGTAATTTACGGATGGCTTTTTTTTTTTTTTTTTTTGGTATTTTCCTAATTTACCTGTATTACAAATGGAAGCAGAAAAAATTTATGAGAATTTTGTCTTCTTTTAAAAATTATTTTTTTTATTTATTTAATTTAATTTAATTTTTTGAGTTGCAGTCTCACTCTGTTGCCCGGACTGGAGTGCAGTGGCCGATCCCGGCCACCACAGCCTCAACCTGCTGGGCTCCGGCGATCCTTCCGCCTCAGCCTTCCAAGTAGCTGGAACTACAGGCACGCGCTACCACGCCCGGCTAATTTTTTGATTTATTGTAGAGATGAGGTCTCACCAAGTTGCCCAGGCAGGTCTTGAAACCGCGGGCTCA
>CAUYQG010025416.1:0-12489 GCA_963574415.1 Tarsius wallacei
TACTTGGAAGGCTGAGGCAGAAGGATCGCCGGAGCCCAGCAGGTCAAGGCTGTGGTGGCCGGGAGCAGCCACTGCACTCCAGTCTGGCTGACAGAGTGAGACTCCAACTCAAAAAAAAAAAAAAAGCTTTTTGCCTGAGCCATTTAAGAGTACACACCCACCTAATGCCCCATCATCCCCAAATTCTTTTTTTTTTTTTTTTGAGGTGGAGTCTCACTTTGTCACCCAGGCTGGAGTGCAGTGGCACACTCACGCCACCCCAGCGTCGACCTGCTGGGCTCCAGCGATCCTTCCACCTCAGGATTCCAAGTAGTTGGAGCTACAGGCACATGCTACTACACCCGGCTAATTTTTTTGATTTGTTGTAGAGACAAGGTCTTACCAAGTTGCACGGGTTAGTCTTGAACCCAAGGGCTCAGGCAATCTACTTGCCTTGGCATCCCAAAGTGCTGGAATTACAGGCTGAGCCACCAAGCCTGGACATCCCCAAATTCTTGAGTATGCACTTCCCACAAACCAGGCAGGACATTCTCCTACATAACTATAATATAGCCATCAAAACCAGGAAGTTGACACTGTTACACTGCCAACATCTAATCCTCAAAGCCTACTGAAGTTTACCAAATATTCTAATAATATCCTTTATAGCAAAATGATCCAGTTCAGAATCACACATTGCCTTTATTTTCATGTCCCTTTTGTCGGCTTCATTCTCAAATACTTCCTCAGTCTTTCTTTGACTTTCATGATATGGACACCTTTAAAGATTATAGGCAAGTTATTTTGTAGTGTGTCTCAATTTCAGTTTGTTTCAGGATAATTAGATTCAGGTTACACATCTTTGGCAGGAATATCACAGAAGTAATGCTATATTTTTCTCATTGTAGGCTATCAGAAAAAACATGATTTCAATTGTGTCATGTTCACTTTGATTGCTTGATTGAGGTAGCATCTGCCAGGTTTCTCTACTGTAAAGTCACTTTTTCCTTTTGTGATTAAGAATTTTGTGAAAGGGATTTAACTATGTAAATAATTCCATTCCTCATTAAACTTTTTTTTTCTTTTGAGTTGAAGTCTCACTCTGTCACCCAGGCCGGAGTGCAGTGGCACAATCACAGCTCACCCCAGCCTCAACCTCCTGGGCTCAGGTGAACCTTCTGCCTCAGTCTCCCAAGTAGCTGGAACTACAGGCGCATACTACCATGCTCAGCTAATTCTTTGATTTACTGTAGAGATGAGGTTTTGCCAAGTTGCCCAGGCTGGTCTCTAACCCCTAGGCTCAGGCAATCCTCTCATCTTGGCCTCCCAAACTGCTGGAATTACAGGTGTAAGCCACCACACCTGGCTCATTAAACTTTTAACTTACTCACTTATTAATCTATATTACTAAAGACCTATGGTTTCACATTTTATTAAGTGGGTTATGAGTCATTACTATCATTATTTATTTATTTATTTATTCATTTTTTTGAGTTGGAGTCTCACTCCGTCACCCACACTGGAGTGCAGTGGCACTCCCGGCCACCGCAGCCTCGACCTGCTGGGCTCCGGCGATCCTTCTGCCTCAGTCTTCCAAGGAGCTGGAACTACAGGCATGTGCTACCATGCCTGGCTAATTTTTTGATTTATTGTAGAGATGAGGTCTCACCAAGTTGCCCAGGCGGGTCTCGAACCCATGGGCTCAGGCAATCCACTCACCTCAGTCTCCCAATGCGCGGGATTACAGGCTGAGCCACCGAGCCTGGCACTATCATTATTTATGTTGAAGCTTAAAATGTCCCATATTAGATCAGCAGGGGCCTCTTCATGCAGGCTTCTGTGTTCTAAAATGGCCTCAACTTTTGTTCATCACTTCTTTGCTTGCTGGCAAAATAAGATGTTCTAGGTTCACCTTATACTTTCCCAGGCCCATTTCTCCAAATAACCTTGATTCCTTTAAGTGGTAGATGATTGCCCCAACTCAAGATCGGAGGCTGGGCATGGAGGCCCATGCCTGTAATCCCAGCACTTTGGGAGGATGAGGTGGAAGTTTTGCTTGAGCCCAGGAGTTTGAGACCAGCCTGGGCAACACAGCAAGCTCTCATCTCTACAAAAACATTTAAAAATTAGCTGGATGTGGTGGCAGGTGCCTGTAGTCCCAGCTACTCAGGAGGCTGAGGCAGAAGAATTGTCTGAGCCCAGAAACTTGAGGCTATGGTGAGCCATAATCATGCCACTGTGCTCCAGTCTGGGTGACAAAGTGAGATCTGATTAAAAAAAAAAAAGTACATTAATTGCTAAATGGTGTCGCTGCTCCCAGTCCCTCTCAGAGATAGGGCATGTATGTAAATAAGTATGTACATACATATAAATATATATTATATATACACACTAATATCTATTTTTATTTTCATATCTACACATCCATCTATACTGAAAACCATAACTTCATAATGATGCACTTGGAATTTTAATCCAACACCACAGAGATAGTTCTCATTTTTCTTTTTCAGTACTTCTATATTTCTTCACTATTATCACTAATATAGTTATGTGATCATTTACAATGATCACATAAATATGTGATCTCTTTATATAATTAATTTCCAATCACCACTGCTGTTACCCCTTTCCCTAGGAAGATGCCCTCCCCACTCAGACTATGACACTCCACACCAAATAATCCCTTCCCACCCTGCTTGAGCTCTGACATTCTAGGCCAAACTACCCTTCCTCACAGATGCCATGCTCAAAATGTTTGGTTTCCAACTACACAAAGGGACACCCTTCTGCAAGAAAACCCTTGTCACTTACCTTAGGTGAAGACATGTTGGACAGTCACCCTACATACACTCCCCTCCTACCCTGCTTCATCTCTAAAACCCCACTATGAGCCACTGAAGCTCCCCTTGCACACATGACAGTTATGAAAAAGGTCATTATAATTGATGTCATCATCACAAAGCTTAAATCCACACCAACTCTTCATTATATAATATTAAACAGTTCAATACTCAGTCAAATACAGTAGTGTTTCTTAATCCTTCTCTCAAGTTCTTATTGCTTACCTTCGAGCTACATTTTTGAAATAGCCTGCACAAAGACATCTTCGTAGTACTTCATGTTTAGGACCTTCAAAGGTCTCTCTTGGGAAATCACTTTGCTGTAGAAAGCATGTATACACACACACACACACACACACACACACACAGAGAGAGAGAGAGAGAGAGAGAGAGAGATTGGTAAATCTCATAGTACAATTTGAAATAATCTTTTACTTTGAAAAATCCACATTCCTAAAGACTTCTGCTTTGGCCAACATGGAGTAAGAGGAACTAGATGTACATTCCCGCTTTATTTATTTATTTTTTGTTTTGTTTTTTGAGTTGGAGTCTCACTCAGTCGCCCAGACTGGAGTGCAGTGGCCGCTCCCGGCTACCGCAGCCTCGACCTGCTGGGCTTCGGCGATCCTTCCGCCTCAGCCATGCAAGTAGCTGGAATTACAGGTGTGCGCTACCACGCCTGGCTAGTTTTTGATTTATTGTAGAGATGACGTCTCGCCAAGTTGCCCAGGCGGGTCTCGAACCCGCAGGCTCAGGCAATCCACTCAAAATAAAATAAAAATAAAAATTATTATTATTATTATTATGCTGAGTAAAATCAGCCAGGCCAAAAAAAATATTATTTACTATATGATTCCACTTACATAAAATGCTAGGAAATGCAAACTTATATACAGTTAAGTCCTCATTTAACATTGTTGATAGGTTCCTGGAGACTGTGACATAAAGTAAAATGACGTAAAATGAAACTGATTTTTAAAAAATTAACATTTAACAAGACAATGTTGAATGAAACAACATTATTCTGGGGTCCACTGTATGTCATTTTGCTTAAAGTCAGTTTCCAAGAACTTATTGACAACATTAAGAGAGGATTTACTGTATAGTGACAGAAAGCAGATCAGTGGTTGCCTTGGTAAGCAGGGCAGAAGGGTCTTGAAGGCAAAATGGGTACATTACAAAAGGGCATGAGGAAACTTTGGAAGATGATACATATGTTCATTATCTTGATTGTGGTGATGGTTTCATGGGTTTATGCAGATGTCAAAACTCATCAAATTATACACCTTAAATATGTGAGCTTATTGCATGTCAATTATATGTCAGTAAATCTATTTTCTTTTTTTTTGAGTCGGGTCTCACTCTGTCGCCCAGGCTGGAGTGCAGTGGCATGCTCATAGTTACCACAGCCTCAACCTGCTGAGCTCAGGTGATCCTTCTGCCTCAGCTTTCCAAGTAGCTGGAACTACAGGCACGCACCACCATGCCTGGCTAATTTATTTTTATTTTTATTTATTGTAGAGGCAAGGTCTCCCAAGTTGCCCAGGCTGTTCTTGAACCCCTAGACTCAGGCAATCCTCTCTCCTCAGCCTCCCAAAGTGCTGGTATTACAGGCTTGAGCCACCGTGACTGGCCTAGTAAATCTATTTTTAAATCTCCTCATATCTACAGATAAAATTATTTTTACTACTAAAAATTTTTCATGGGATCAGGGAAATGGTTGAATCAAGTAGAAAGAGAGGGTATTAGAGTAGAAAGGGTGATAAGAAGTAACTATACATCAATGACCACTCAGTATGAAATATATAGATCCAAAATGCTACTCAAGAAAAAAACCACTATAGCAATCACCTGTTTAAGCTTCCTGATTAGTTCTCGAAGCTGAGCTTCCACACGAAATGCAGAAAATAAGCACCTCCAATGAATCCAATGTTTTTGGCACCATGAAGCTGGAGCTCCACTGCAAAACAAAAATATTGGTGTCTTAAAAATATCTTCTCTAAGTAAAGACAGTCTAGCATTCTCATTTCTATTACAAAAGTGGAAACCCATAAACAACTGTCAGTCCTTTCATGAGACCTGTTCAAATACTAAAAAAGTATTTTAGAATATTTGAAAAAACAAATTAATATAGGTGCCCCTGAGAAAATTAAAATATAATTTGTAAATTGATTTCTTTATATATGTATGCATTAACCAATATCCAATCATTTTCTCACCTAAGTTATCTATATAGAAAAAAAAATTCCATAAGGTCATTTTCAGAGAAGATTTAGAAGAGAAGAAAAAAGAGAACCAGTATTATATGATAAATGCCTACTATGTAACAGTCACCTGACACAGATAACCTTACCAATATTCAAAATACTTTAAGGTCAGCATCATCTCCACTGAACCTTAGTGTCTACAGTCACACAGTAAGTACATACTGGAGCTATATATTAAATAGACATTTCCTAGCACAAAGGATTACCTTACATACCTTGATTTGCATTGTTCAAAGATGACAGCTAAAGTTGCAAAGTCATTAAATCCTCCAGCTTTAGCTGCCAATTCTCGATGTCTCTGTTCTGCTTCCTTCTGGTACTCTGGATCAACTAAAAGGATAATTGGACAGGCAATTTAGTTCTACTTTACATTAAGTGCCTATTTGCAAGCTCATTAAAATCTGCCTCACCATCTGGGGTGGAATGAGGTAGAACTATATTAACTCTTCTTGGGAGGCTCTAATTTCTCCCACAACTTCTTTTCTTCTTTTGACCACACTTTGGAGATTTTACCTAACATTACCTCCCCCAATTCATCTGCCTTTAAATTTGTATTTGGAATTTACTTTTAAAATTAGTTCTTATTATAAGAGTAACCCATGCTCATAGTAAAAAAAAAAAAAAGGAATGATATAAAAGGATACAATGTAAAGTTCAAAATTCCCCAGTTTGTCACATTATCCACAGACCAATTCACTGTTGTGAGTTGGAGTCTCACTATGTCACCCAGGCTGGAGTGCAGCGGCATGCTCATGGCTACCACAGCCTCGGCCCACTGGGCTCAGGCGATCCTTCTGTCTCAGCCTTCCAAGTAGCTGGAACTACAGGTGCTCACCACAATGCCCAGCTAATTTTTTGATATTTTGTAGAGACAAGATCTTGCCAAGTTGCCCAGGCTGGTCTCAAATCCCTGGGCTCAGGCAATTCTCTTGCCTCTGCCTCCCAAAGTACTGGGATTATAGGCGTCAGCCACCATGGCCAGCAAAAAAAAAGAAAAGCATCTTGATAGGTGTATCATATCAAACGGAGAGTACTGTGAAGGTAACAAGTTTAAGCATGTAAGAACACAAAATTTTTTATAAATAAATTCTGGGGCTTTTAGGGGCCCTCTTGTAGTAATTTACACAGATGGCTCACAATCTGTGTAAAATGTCAGAGTAACTCTGCAATAAAATCTAGTGGATTACAAATGTAAACTCAGCTCATATTTTGTAAAGATTAACTCTGAATGGTCAAGCACTGGATCTCTTGTTTACAGTGGTTACTTGCTCAAACTTAAAAAAAAATTTAGAGAGCACATTGCTTCTCTGGCTCTCCTTCCCCATATTGCTATGTTCTTTCTCTATCACTCTTCGCTGGTCCCCACCATTATTCTCAAAGTTAAAAAAAAAGCATATTCTCATTCTTTTCTCTACCTCTTCACTCAAAAATAACCTAATTAATTAATTAAAATTAAAACTAGCAAAAGACCTGAACTAAATTCAGGGGGTGGGGGTGCATAGGAAAATCTAAATTTATATTGCATACACTTTATCCTCTAACTAAATGATAGTTTGATTATCTATCTTTAATTATTTTCTCAGTAGACCTGTCATTTTCTTTAGTTTATTAAACTTCCCCAGACAAGAGTCCATTATCAGTTTACTTCACATGAATAGGTAGATACCAATGAGGCAAAAACTATAAATAAGAAGCTGAAGCAGCAAAACAAGACTGTATCGAACTTCTTTTGAGAGGATGATTCAATACTTTTCTCTACAGCAATCAACCAGGAAACAAAACTACTATATAGAAAAGTTTTCAGTAGTAACAGTCCTCAGAGTTGAAGCAGGGGAATAAGGTTATTGAGTACCACATACATGTAATATATCCTTTGTTTTTAAAAGTATTACAGTTAAAACATTTAAAATAAAAAGTTTAGAACCAACCCAATGTTATTTTAAATTTGCTACACTTTGAGGCAATGCTGTTTACCACCTAAAACATCTAACAGCCTCATTCCATTGATTCTAAAGCAATAGCTATACTAGCAGACGTTATGTATACAGTTCACTACAGCAAAAGAGAGAGGCTACTATATATGTTGAAAGAATCATCATTTTGATGTTTAAAATCTTATTTCATGTTCAGATCTGAGAATGCTAACCAATTTTACCAATGATAAGTATATAATAAACTAAATAAGGTGATCTACAATGACTGAGACCCAAGCCAGAAAGGACTGCTTAACTGATAATGACTATAAATGCACCTAGAAGCAGGTGGAAAGCCAATGCACGTTTTGGGTGTAACAAGATCTCAGCAAGTCACATGCTCAAAAACTGAACCTGCATCTTGTAGCAGCTGAAGTTCTTAATGACCTAGGTTTAAAGAGTATCTCTTTAAGTATAAATAAGAAGCTGGTAGCAGTTGTCTCTACAAATCAGCCTTGGGGATTTGTTTAGAAAAGAGACTTTTCATTTAAGTCTTTGTGTAGCGTTTGAATTTTTTTTTTTCTTTTTTTTTTTTTTTTTAGTAGGAGTCTCTCTGTTGCTCAGGCTGAAGTGCAGTGGCATGCTCATGACCACCACAGCCTTGACCTGCTGGGCTCAGGTGATCCTTCAGTTTCAGCCTTCAAAGTACCTGGAACTACAGGCATGCGCCACCATACCTGGCTAATTATTATTATTATTATTATTATTATTATTATTGTAGAGATGATGTCTCACCAAGTTGCCCAGGCTGGTCTTGAACCCATGAGCTCAGGCAATCCTCTCATCTCAACCTCTCAAAGTGCTGGAATTATAGGCATGAGCCACTGTGTCACAATTATTTAAAAATCACTTTTTTCTTTTCTTTTTTTTCCGTGCTGACACATGTAAATCTCGTTTATTCATAAGTCATAAAACGTTACATTTGAGAAAGTTTCACCAAACAGACCTATATAACCAGCTCTTGGATCAAGAAACAGAGCGTTACCAGCACCCCAGAACTCCTGGTGTCTGTGCTGGAACTTTGTGTCTGCCTTCTTTTGCTCAAAAAGATGACTTTTTTCTATCATGCTCCCACTGCTTCTCAGGGCAAAAGTCACATCTCTCAACTCCTTACTAGTTGTACTGCTTTGAAACTCCTAGCATTTAACTGGCCTTGTTCAGTGGAAATATTCCTGCCTATGAATGCACGTATGCTGCTTGAACATTCATCCTCTGCTAAGTTGCTACTCCATCTTGACTGTTCACTCATCTGCCTTGACTGAAACAGAAGTTTCAAACAAATGCGGCAGTCCTTGTGCTGTAGTCCTTTCTCCTCACCTTCACCAGGAGGATGGAGATTCATGTGAGTTAGGTTATTCCTCAACCTGGCCTTTAAGAGCCAGAAGGCAGAAAGTTGCAGCCATTAGCAGAAGGAAAATCTGACTTAGATGCTGGACATATACAGAGTGCTGGGGATAGATTATAATCATCCTTTCTTTTATCCTTAAGACACGCATCAGTCCAAGGCTTTCTATTTCCCTACATTTTCTCCCCACCTCTGAGAGTCTCCTCTTTCATTTCTTGGCTGAGATGAAAAGACAGTAATATGGGTCTGTAGCAGCACTGGGAGACAAGTCTCCATGAAGCCAGTGTCTTTCCAATTCTCTAAGGAAACTTTATCTGTACAAAGGTGATAAGGTAGAACCGATTAAATATGAGGGGGACCCCCCCAGAACCCTGGAATTATATTTGGGGGGGCAGGCCCCTTGGAGAACAGGCTTCTCCCACTAGGTAAGTGTTCTAGGAACCCATCGGCATCAGTTTACCAGCTAGCTTTGTTGTGACAGGCTGCGTTCAGCATCAGTGAATTTTTTTCTGAAATTTTTTCAATGAGTTTGCCCATTTCATGATGAGTGATTTACAAGCACATCTGCCCACACCGCACTGAGAGTTAAGCAGTTTTTGACCAAAAATGGCATGACCCCAGTGCCCCACCCTCTTATTCACCGGATCTTGCCTCTAGTGACTTTTTTTTGTTTCCTCGGATGAAAAAAAGTCCTCAAAGGGAAACGTTTTGCCGATGTGGAAGAGGTGAAACAAAAAACCACAGGCGCACTAAAAGGTATCAAAATCGATGAGTTCAAAAATGGTTTTGAGCAGTGAAAAAAAATCTTGATATGTGGATTGCATCAAATGAAGAGTACTCTGAAGATGACTAAAGTTTAAACATGTAAGAATAAATACACTATTTTTAAATAAATAAATTCCAGCTGGGCATGGTGGCTCACGCCTGTAATCCCAGCACTTTGGGAGGCAGAGACTGGAGGATTGCCTGTGCCTAGGGGTTCTGGTTCAGCATGAGTAACTTGGCTAGACTTTGTCTTTACAATAAATAATAAAAAAAAAAAAGCTGTGTGTGGTGGCGTGTGCCTGTAGTTCCAGTTACCTGGAAGAAGATCTTCTGAGCCCAGCATGTCGAAGCTGCAGTGGCCACGATCATTGTGATCGTGCCACTGCACTCCAGCAACAGAGTGAAACTTTGCCTCAGAAATTAAATTAAGTTAAAATTAAATAAATTCCTGGACTTTTTTTGGGGGAGGGTCCCCCCTCATATAGCTTGAACTCAGACATCTGGGCAGGTAACTACAGCCAGCCTCTAATCCAATCATTCTGCTGACTTTCTCAATTTCCTTTCCATTTTAGGATTCTCACTTTTCCTGAACTGTAATTGTCAAAACAAGAGAGTTAACTGGATACACTGTTCATATCAACATCAAAAAATGTTATTGCACTTGCAATTTATCAGCATAGGTTTTCATTTCTATTTTTGCAAGCTTCCATGGTAACATCCCTTAAACACAGGCTATGTCCACAAAACCTTAAAATTGATGGAAAGAAAACATTTAAACCAACCAGTTGATTGCCCACTGTGATACCATTAATGGTTTTTTTCCTCCCTGAATTAACAGAGTTTCAGGCCAATTGAAGTGTCAAGACAACTTGTGTTCCCAGAAAAACCTAAACAGGAAATCATTTTCCAGCACGATAGAGCCATTAAAAGCACTCTATTCAAAGGATTGTTTGAGATAAATGTACAATAATAGCATTCTTCTATGTAAGGAATAATCATAAAAATATAATAAAGAGACTCCATTCATAGTAGAAACAAAATCCATAAAGTACCAAGGAATACCTTTGGTGTGAAATATGTATGATGTGAAAGAAGAAAACAAACCAACCAAATAAAGATGGCAGTGACATACAAGAAGCCTTGACTAAATGGAAACAAGAAGAATGCTCGTTTTTTTGTTTGTTTTTTTTTTGGAATTGGAGTCTCACTCTGTCACACAGGCTGAAGTGCAGTGACATGTTCGCGGCCACCGCAGCCTCGATCTGCTGGGTTCAGGTGACCCTTCTGCCTCAGCCTTCCAAGTGGCTGGAACTACAGGCATGCACCACCATACCCAACTAATTTTTTGATTTATTGTAGAGATGAGGTCTTGCCAAGTTGTCCAGTCTTGTCTCAAACCCGTGGGCTCAGGCAATCCTTTCACCTCGGCCTCCCAAAGTGCTGGGATTATAGTTGTGAGCCACCTCTCCTGGCCCAACGCTCCTTTTTAAAAAAACAATTTTTACTCAAACTAATTTATAGATTTGACAAATTTCCAATAAGAAATAGAATATTTTTGAAAAATAAAGTTATGAATGAATAAAGTTATGAATGAATAGACATCAAAGAAAGAGATGACATCAAAGAAAATGATCATGATGGTCATGGTGGGTACCAGCACCATTTATGAAAAGATAGTTGAAAGCTATAATAAAAAAAAATAAAAGGCTGAGCACAGTGGCTCATGCGTATAATACAAGCACTTTGGGAGGCCAAGAGGGAAGAATTGCTTAAGCTCAAGACCAGCCTGGACAACATGGCAAGACTTTGTCTCTACAAAAAAATACAAAAATTAGCCTGTGTGGGGGCATATGCCTGTAGTTTCACTCCTTGGGAGGCTGAGGTGGAAGGGTCGCTTGAACACAGGAGTTTGAGGCTATGGTGATTTGGTATCAGCCACTGCACTCCAGTTTGGGTGAGGGTGACAGAGTAAGACTGTCTAAAAAAAAAATAAAGAAAAAGAAAAGCTATAATAAAGACTATTATACTGTGCATGTCAGAAGAACTGATGCAAATCAGTGGAATAGATCACAGAAAGTATTACAGAAAGGGACATTATTATGTATAAGAGCCAAAAATATTAAAACGAAGGCCACCTAATCAATAGTAAAAGAAACGATTATTCAATAAATGCTATTAAAGAACTTGGGTATCCTTAAAAGTATCTATTCAAATCCTCTAACTGCACACGGAAACTAATTCTAAATGAATTGATGAAAATTTCAGTCTTTTACCAAGGACCCGCCAACATGGGCCGCGTTCAAACCAAAACCATGAAGAAGGCGGCCCGGGTCATCATTGAGAAGTACTACACGCGCCTGGGCAACGACTTCCACACGATCAAGCGCGTGTGCGAGGAGATCGCCATTATTCCCAGCAAGTAGCTCCGCAATAAGATAGCCGGCTATGTCACGCATCTGCTGAAGCGGATCCAGAGAGGCCCACAGGCCATAAGAGATAAGACAGACAAGTGGGACCTCATTAAACTAACAAGCTTCTGCAAAGCCAAAGAAACCATCAAGAGAGCAGGGAGACAGCCTACAGACTGTGAAAAAGTATTTGCCAACTCCAGGTCGGACAAGGGCTTAACATCCTGGATCTACAGGGAACTCAAACGTGCAGAAAACAAAAAAACAAACAACCTCATTATAAAATGGGCAAAGGATATGAACAGACACTTCTCAAAGGAAGACATCCTAGCAGCCAACAGACACATGAAGAAGTGTTCAACCTCACTAATCATCAGGGAGATGCAAATCAAAACCACACTGAGATACCACCTAACTGCAGTCAGAATGGCAATTATTAATAACTCAAAAAATTGAGTTGCTGGAGAGGGTGTGGCGAAAAGGGAACACCTCTACACTGTTGGTGGGAATGTAAACTAGTGCAACCTCTATGGAAAGCAGTGTGGCGATTCCTAAAAGCTCTAAACACCAACCTCCCGTATGACCCTGCAATCCCCCTACTGGGAATATACCCTGAAGAACACAAATCACTCTATAAAAAAAGATACCTGCACACGTATGTTTATCGCAGCATTGTTCACAATAGCAAGAACCTGGAAGCAAGCATGCTGTCCATCAAAAGAGGACTGGATTTTAAAAATGTGGTACATATACACAATGGAATACTACGCAGCCATAAGAAAGAACGAAATCATGAATTTCGCAGCAACCTGGATGGAACTAGAGTTCATAATACTGAGTGACCTCTCACAGAAACAAAAAACTAAGTATCACATGTTCTCACTCATATAGTAGACCTTGATCATCCAA
>CAUYQG010025417.1:0-42802 GCA_963574415.1 Tarsius wallacei
ATCAATAGGGGAGTTTCTGTCAGTTTGTGTGTTTGTATGATTGTAAGTTTTTGTTTTTTAATCTTTTCTGTTTTTTATTGTGATATTGAGGGGTACATTTAAGGGTTAGGTAAACAAATATGTCTCGTTCAGGCACCCTTGTTTGTAAGAAGTGTCCCCACATCCCCAGACAGGTATTTACTGCCATTAATCACTTCCCCTATCCCTCCAACCCCCCCAACGTTTCCCACCACTGTCAGTCATTTTCTTGTGGTAATACGTTGGGTGATCAAGGTCTACTATATGAGTGAGAACATGTGATACTCAGTTTTTTGTTTCTGTGAGAGGTCACTCAGTATTACAGACTCTAGTTCCATCCAGGTTGCTGCGAAATTCATGATTTCGTTCTTTCTTATGGCTGCGTAGTATTCCATTGTGTATCACTTCTTATACATCATAATCTTCAGTTGGGGATTTATTCTCTAGAAGTAAGAATCCCTTTATTAGATAGTTTGCTGTACTGGATCATGGATCACTCCTAGAGTATAAATATTTTACCTTCTACCTTGGTTTACAATTGTTATGCCTCAACGCAGAAAGGAAAGACTTCCTATGCTCCCACTGACTCTATTAGAGAAAAATCTTTAATCTCAATAAAGCCTCAATTCATAAAAAGGAAAACAGCTACACTGGGAGGATGGATCAATTATATTCCTCACTAATTAAAAAAGAAAAAAGTGGAAATATTCACATCCAATGCTTCTAAGCCAGAGGAGCCATTTATTTTGTTTGTTTTGTTTTGAGTTGGAGTCTCACTCTGTCACCCAGGCAGTGGAATGCTCACGGCCACCACAGCCTCGACCTGCTGGGCTCAGATGATCCTTCTGCCTCAGTCTTCCAAATAGCTGGAACCACAGGCAAGTGCCACCATACCCAGCTAATTTTTTGATTTATTGTAGAGACAAGGTCTCACCACGTTGCTCAGGCTGGTCTTGAACTCCTGAGCTCAGGCCAGATAAGCCATTTCAAAGGTAGTCATGTGTATTCTTTTTTCAGCCCAATCTATGGCTAAAGAGGACTCCCAAGGGGGAAAATAGTCTCAGACTGACATAGTTTCCACAAGAGATGGACAAAAGTTTAGACCCCTTCTTCTATAACCTACATGTAAACTTGGCAGTCCCCTTTCCTGTGAATGTTTGTTCCATTTGGAGAAGGCCTGATCCTGGCTCCCTTCTGCTGAGACTTTAGAAGTCCATGATCAACATAAAAACTGTTGAATGTCCTGTCACATTGTTACATTAAACTTTGAGTGTTCTTATATCAGGAATTTATTTTCCACGTAATGAAAGAATTCAAGTTGTTATTTCTGTGAAAATTGCAGCTGGTGAGTTAAATGCAGATTTTTTTTCTAAGATAGTCATTTAGTGTGTGTTAATATTTCATAGAAAATAACACTAAATTTATAACATCTAAATGTCTCAAGTGGATTTCTTAAATACTATCTAGCTTTCATGACGACCAGATACAGAACAGATACAGGTTTGAAATGAAGAAGTTTTTAATACATGAATAAGGTGTATAGTCCTAAAACCTTTAAGTCAGAGGGCTTTGGGAGATTTCAGTCTTTATTTTTACCAACTATCTGTGACTGCTTCTTTATCTCAGAGCCTTGTCTCCCCACTGTCGCTGTGTGTACAACAATTTATCTGCCTCCATTTTTTTTGTGAGCACCCACTAATTGGAGGTTGCAAACTCTGACATCAGCTGAATGCTTACTAGCTTGACTTAAACTAGAGAACATGGGGCTTATAGTTTTCTGTTTTGATTTTTAAAAATAAACTACAAATGAGTTTCATGAAAGAAAAATACAGATTTTATAAGTGTAATAGGGAAAGCTAATGAAGATTGAAGATTTATGCTAATATGTGGAAAATGAGCAGGAATGAATCAGATAAGCAGTAGATGAATGTGCATTCCTGGTGTTGAGAATGTGTGCAAAGTTCTATAACAGGGAAGAGTTTGATGTGATTAAGAAATTGAGATTGAAAACTTTTTTGACTGAAGTTTAATAAGTGAGGTTATATTAGGACTTAAATGAAACACTCTCATAAATAATACAATGTCTCAATAACTCATCATAATGAAAATGTGTTTCTCGCTACCATCTAAAGCTGGTTCGGTGGCTCTCCTGGGTGGCTGTTCTCTACGTGGTGATTGAGGCATGCAGACTCTTTTCATTGTGGGCTTTGTCATTTTAGGATCTTTCTCTTCCAAGGGAAAGTGGAAGATCATTCGGGAAATGTTAGTATTACAAGTGAAACATATTTCTTTCACTCACATTCCATTGATGAAGATTGTCCCCTTGTCCCAATATAGCTGCAAGGGTGAATGAGAAATAAAATCATTCTTTTATGTTCAAAAAGTCTGTATATTGACACTATCTTTGCCACAAGGGAGGAAGAAAAATAAAATTCGAAGTCAGAAAACTAAGCAGGTACCACATGATACAGAGTCTTACAGTCCACTAAGATACTGAATTTTTTTTTAAAGGAGGCCAATTAATAACTTTAAACAAGAGAGTTCGATACATTAATTTGCACTTTTATAAGGACTATAGCATGGTCGAAGGGGCATGGAGGTGCTCTGAAGTTCAAAAAGGGAGGACGATTAGAATTTGTTGCCCTACAGGAAGTAATTCAAGTAAACGAGCACGAGTGAGTTTGTCACAGAGGGAGAAAAATCCAAATATTTTCCAAAATAAAAGCTGGTTCAAATTACTATTATTTGGCATTTAATTCCTGTTTCAGTACAGCTTAAAGGCTAGTGAAATGGCTTTGGCTTTCAGATTAATAACCATCATCATACTGTACATTCAGAAAAGGGAGAGAAAGGAGGGCATGTAGATCTGATATTTTAATTTTCCTCTCACCATCTGGAGAGTGCTGATACAGTACATGGAAGCTTTATTGTACCTACTTCTTGGGCTAATTCTGGAAGGAACACAAATAGCCTACATTTTTATTTCTAGGACTTTTTTTTAATGTGAGAAGGCATTTAAGTGTATGGATGAGTCAAAGGATAAGTTTCTATGAGTCACTGAGGAGTAAAGAATAGAAATGCCAGTTTCAATCTCTAATAACTGACAGTTTTAATAAACATTCATAAAACAAGAGTATCTGTACCATAACATACAGCAAGATTAAATGCAATGCAGAGTTCTCTCTTCACTAGAAGTTCCTGAATCTGAGAACAAAATGACTAATTAATAAAGGGTCAAGCCTAAGGCATTATGAGTACAAAGGAGGTGCAAGAACCAAATTATTCTAGGTTGGTTATGTTTCCCAGAGGAAAAAATTTGATTACAGAAAAAAACTTGTTTTAATATGATTAGGGATTGTTTACATATCCCAATCAATAGTCACATATTATGAGTATAACTTAGTTACATGCCCATTTGGAGCTGGAATAAAAAGCTCTAGCCCCAACATAATTTGTTTTTAACCAGTAGGGGTGTTACAACTAAAACAAGATCTCCTGAATCCCATTAATCTTGTTGTCATAGTATCTCATAATTGCATGCATCTATATAGCTCAAATATTTTCTATATAACAAAGATTCTTTGAGAATCTGATAGCAGCTAGAGACCTCTGCTCCACAAAATAAAATATCACACATACAGTTACACAATTTCTACTTCTTGTATTGACCTCTGAACTCAACTATGTAGCAGAAATGTGTGGCTTAGAGGGAGGATTTACTTTCCCAAATCTAGGACTTATTATTTTTTTTACCTCTTTGTCCACTACTACATCAACCATTAAACGTTTTAAATTTAATTATATTTTATGAGCATACATTTATCCTATAGATGTTTAGTGACAGGTGGGCTTGCTGGCTCTGTGATGTGCTGCCTAACCAAATACACAAAGATTTTGTCATCTGGTTTTAAATTCCCTCTTCAAAACTCTAACCAGAGCATTCCTGAGACCCTCTCAAATGAAGATGTTTCCTAAAGTTCTCTCTACTCTGCTTTTCAAAATTATACTGTTCTAAATGTGACACTCAGTACTAGGGCATTACTTGAGCTGGCTTTTCACTGCACTTATTAAAAATTCTAGAGTCAGCTTTACAGATATATGAACTTTATATGAGTACATCTCTATGTGGCATGGTTCCAGTTGCTGTGACTAG
This sequence comes from Tarsius wallacei, assembly GCA_963574415.1. NCBI lineage: Eukaryota > Metazoa > Chordata > Mammalia > Primates > Tarsiidae > Tarsius > Tarsius wallacei. Next base: position 4,172 of record CAUYQG010025417.1, read on the forward strand.
ACTAATGACAGGCAAAGAGGGGAAAGTAGTGTGCAGTTGACACTGCTTTAATATATTTTCTCAATCCAAAAAAGGGACCTTATTTTTCAAAACCACAGAGGTTCAGAATGGGTTCAACTGACAAAATCATTACAGATTTTCTACATGTCTACTTTATAATCTCTCCAATCATTTCCACTGGTTTCTTACAAATTAATCATTTTTAAACTTACTCTGGGCCAGAAAATTATTGACAATGAACAAGTGTAAATGTGTTTTTTAATCTCTTGGCCTATGGTTTAGAGAATTGCTAGAAAAAGCAAATAATGTTTTACACCATGCATATTATGTACAAGCCCAAATTAAACGCTTTATGGTTATAACTTATCCTAAATCTAGCCATCATCATTGGAACCTAAAGATTTTTAACTGCAGAAGCTTCACTGTGTCCTTTTTCTTTCCTGAGCTTTAAGAATATTCCCACCTTGAATGGAAGGAAAACAGCATGAGTATAGAATAAATTGACAGTAAACGAAACCAAGAGAAATTTTAAAAAGGAAAATAAGTCAAAAACAAAATGAAAAGAAAACTTGCCAATTAGAAGAGGGTTCTGGGCAAATTCCAAGAACAAAAAGGAAGGGGATTAAGCTGTTAAGCTAAGGTTGCTTCCAGACTAGTGATTCTAGCCTTACTTTTGGATTAATCAGCACTAACTGAGGGAATGGCAGACAATAGCCAACATTGAGAAGCACAGGGTGGAATGAAACAGGAAAAGGCCAAGCAATTATTTCTCTGTCCTGCTGCTGAAGGTTATACCTTTGTCGTGGGCATGAATCTATTGCCTCAAATGACTTCCTTACAGGACAAGAAATATAGAAGCATGTCCTGCCATAAGGAAAGAATCCAGTTTATTGAAAAGAATATAACTTGATTTCAATGTGCTTAAAGACATCCTTTTTGCAGGATAAATTTGACACCTGTAGTGTTCCACCTGACTTTTATGTACTTCAGGATTGGCGCTATCAGGACATTCAGTAGGCAGCAAACTCCATTGTTTAAATAATGAAACATGAGAAATCTTGAATTCTCAAAACTACTTTCTACTTTTTCAATGCCTGTTTGTTTCTCAGTGAATAATCTCCTATGTTTAACTCCTTATCTCTTAATGTCCTCTTTACAATGCAGATTTGGTTTATTTAAAAATAAACATATTAACCAATTAGGAGTCATTGATTAGTATGGACTTGAGGACAGGCTATTTGATTTTTAATAGGTACATTATATTTCTTCATTAGAAAGATATTTTGAAACAGGAAACTTGGGCAATGGTCAGAGATAATTGGCACAGTTAGAGTGCTAGTATAGCTTGCCATGATCCCGAAGAAGAAAACTAAATCCTTAGAGTTTGGGGTAGCACCCAGAAAAGAACTAGACTATGGAAAAGTCTAGAAAAAGAGTGCCAAAGACAAAAATATCCAAGTTCACTATCACCAAAAACTTGTGTGTTTGCCCAGGATACTCCAGGTTAATGCCTACTTTAATTATTACTTTCTTTTCATTCTCAGAGGGTCTTAATTTGGCTCATAAATTCTGAGGTCTTCTAGGTTGATAAATGGCATAGATAATAGAAGAGAAAGGCTTGGGGCGGGAGCATTTTTGCACATGGTTGTGAAAGGATATGTTTAGCAAGATTGTTGAGGGCATTGAATTCTGACTTAAGACATTAGAAAGCTATTCTTGGGGGCCATAGTCTGTGATTGAAAGGAAGAAAAAGTTCCCTGTGTCTTCTATGTAAATGCTGCGACTTCCCTTCTGCTCAAGAGTTTACTCTCACTTAAAGGAGTATGTTTGTTTTATCACAACACATATCTCTTCTTTTCCTATACTAGTGATATCATTTATATTGCTCATTTCTTATCCTGTAACCAAACTTAATGTTCTGGCTTCTCAGGGATTTATCATGCTCTTTCGTTTCCTTCTCTACTCTCTCAATTGACTATCTTTTTAAGCCCACAACTTTAAATATTTATTTATTTATGCTGATATTTACCACACTTATATCACTAGTCCAGTCTTCTCCTTAGGCTGCCAAACAGGAGCAGACAACTGCCTATTTCTTTTCAATACTTAGGTGTTTCACAGGCATCTTAAAATGAAACTCTTGACTTCCACCCAGCATGATTGATGTTTCAGGAACTGGCTCATTTCAGAAATCAATGAGGCACCTTTGATTCCTCTTTTTTCTCTTTCTTATCCTTGATGTTATTTCCTAATATGTCTCCCCAGATCTACCTCCAGAAGATACCTGGCATTCACCAATTCTCTCCAATTCTCTCCTATTCCACTTTATGAGGTCTAAAAATTAAGTTCACAAACTCATTTTAGAAAAAGTGCTGCGTACATCATTGCTGAATATCACTATGGTCACATTCGAAGTACTCCCCTTGGGAAACTATGCACTGATGCCAGCACCTAGTCCACCCATCAAAGCAAGTCGGAACTCTTTTTCTGGAATGGCCGTTCGAGCTGTCATCATATTACCCTTGATTTCCTGAATGTCATCAAAATGTCTTCCTTTCAATATTTCCTTTATCTTCAAGTAATGAAAAAAAATCACTGGAGGCTGGATTAGGTAAGTAGGGAAGGTGTTCCAATACATTTATTTGTTTACTGGCTAAAAACTCAGTCACAGACAGTGCTGTGTGAGTTGCTGCATTGATGATACAAGAACTCCTTTGGGACCAATTTTGCACACACCTTTCTCATGCCAAGATTTTCAGTTCAGATTTTCCTGAATGTTTCTCCATCTATGTTTATTTGGTCTGCTATGCTTCTCACTGTCAGCTGATGATTCTGATGCACAATTTTACACATTTTTGCAAAGTTTTTGTCAGTTCTGCTCATTACTGGTCCTCCTGACCTCTCTTCATCAGTGACTCCTTCTCTCCCTTAAGAAAAATGTTTATTCCATTTGTATACTTCCATTTTCTTTGTGGCATTATCCCCATAGACTTGGACTAACATGTACCTGATTTCACTTCCACTCTTGCCAAGTTTAACAAGAAATTTAATGTTTGTTCATTGCTCTAATTCAAGCTCCAATATTCTTGTGACGGCACAAAAACATGCAACAACAGTGAACACCACTCAGCAACACACCGCCACACGTCATCATGGCAACGGCTGTGAGATACTAACAAATCGAGGTTATGAAACCTTACTGAGTTGTTTGTACAGTGCTGTCAATGTAAGCGCATGGTGGCAAGTCTGTAAGCTTAATTGTCAGACCTCATATCCACTTTAATCTGGCCAATATTCTCTCTCATCTGGCCTTCTGCAACAACCTTTTCATTTGTCTCCTACTTCCATTCTTGCCCCTCTAATCCACTCTCCAAACATTGACCAAAGACACCTTAAATCATACACCAATCATGTCAATGTCTAACTTTTGAAGGGCCGTCTGTTGAATAAAACTTCTTACTGTTAGCCTTAGAAACACCATCTCAAATGATCTCTGCCACTTTGCTAGCTACCCCAGGATGGAAAATTACCAAGTAGGCCAAAGCTAAAAAACGTCCCACCAAATGTAACACCTAGCCTAACTGCAAGGCTTCCTTTCAACTTACTTAACCACAAGCCTTAGTTATTCCCTAGCAATGCCAATCGCAAACTATCCCCTCAAGCCCTACAACTGCCCTAGTCTGTAAGTGGGGGTGGGCTTCAGTCTTATCTGGCATCCCACTCCACAGGTTTTCCTCCTTGGAATAAACTTGTGTTGCTGTTGAGCCACCTATCTCCTATCTCTCTTTTCCAATCTGCTTGTTTTCCTGACCTAACATCTGGTGCCAAAACTGGGGAACAGGGTTTAAGGTCCCACCATGGGCCAAGTCCTAAGTTGTCCCTGTACCTAGCCTGTTCTCCATCAGTTCTCCCCCATCCCCTCTTTCTCCCTCCTTTCCTTTTGCTCTTCCCCCATCTCTGGTAGTTCCAGTAGGGCCTTCTCCAATGCCAGACATTTTATCCAAGACCGGCCAATAATTAATGGGTGGGTTTCCCCTATCCCTATAACATATTCCTTTCCCATTTCCTTCCCTCATTTCTGTCCAAAACAGAAATACTGCCAGAATTCCCAGTACCAGATGAGAGGCCTCCTCCAATCACCATCAGGTAGAGATCTTGGTCGTCACCTTGACGGGATGCCCTTAAAGTGGTCACCACCATATACATTGGAAACATTTGAAGTCCATGGGGATGTCCTGTCTTTCCATTGTTCCTTCTATTCCCAAGATTTGGATTACTATCCCTTCCAAATTTCTCCATTATGGGTCAAGTCTCCTCTAAACCTCCCCAAGACACCCTTCTTGAATGGCTGCTTCACAACCTCAAAATTTAGGTCTTACTCTTAAGACCAAAGCATCTCTCAAATGCCTAAAAGATTTAGGTCTTACCTTAAGACCAAAGTGTTTCATTTTCTTCTGTAATACAGCCTGGCCCCAATATCAATTGGACAATAATAACTGATGGCCCCAAAAGAGCACCTTTAACTTGGAAAATTTCCATATCCTTAACAGTATGACTTCTAAACTTTCTGTAACCTCAACAATTCACTCCAAAGCAACGGAAAATAGTCTAAGGTCCCCAATACTCAATCTATCTCCAATCCAAGTCCTCCCTCCCTCTATCAAACCTATAGCCCTTGTCAAATACTCCTTATTCACAACCTCCTCCTTCCTTTCCCTCTCCCCCACACTCATTCTCATACCCAGTATCCCCCATTCCCCAGTCACCCTCCAAAGTCCTGAACCCATCCTTCCTCTCAGAGAGATGGCAGGGACAAAAGACCTAATTTTCTTCCTTTCATATTACATATGCATATTCCTTTCCCCCTAGGCAATCTCTCTCAAATTGAAAAACGACTGTGCTCCTTTACCTGTAACCCAGCTACTTACCATAAAAATACCTTCACATTTTCCAATTCTAAACCTTACCTGGCACAACCTTTATATTATTCTTTCCTCCTCCCTTTCCCCAGAGGGAGGGAATATATCTGGACAGCAGCTCAATCCCATGCCAACACCCTCCATCAGCAGGACTCAGTCCATAATCCCATACACACCATGACAATGCCTCATGCAGAGCCCTCCTGGGATTACCAAATTAACTCCCCAGATAGACAGAAAAGGGGCCACATAATAAATGCCTATTGGCTGGAATAGACAAGACAGCTCTAAAAATGCTTAATTATAAAAAAAAAAATCAAGGAAATTTCTCAGAGACCTGATGAAAACCCTGCCCTTTTCTTCTCCTGCCTTACAGAGGCCATGCTTAAATATCACCATCACCCCAGACTCTGACAGAGGTAGAATTTGTCTACATCTTCACTTCATTTCTCAATCCACTCCACACATATGGAAAAAACTCCAAAGATTTGAGAATGGTCCCCAAACTTTATTTCAAAGTCCTAGCAAAACTGCCTTTAGGGCTTATAACAATAGGAGGAGCAAAAGTCTCGAAAACTAAAAAGAAATCAGACCAGACACTGATTACTGACAGCAGCCCTTCAACAGGGTTTCGATGGCTCCAAAAAACCTTCCAACTCCCAGCAAATCCCCGTCCACTGTCAGGACCTTGCTAGAAGTACGGCCAGCCAGGGCACTGGACAGGGGTGTGCCCAAACTGTGCTCTCTCCAACCCACGTTCTATTTGTGGATAAAGGGCACTGGAAGCCAGATTGTCACTTCTGACACTCCCAGGTTTCCTCATCCATAGCCGAGACTGACTGGATTCCTTGACTTGGCTACTGAAGACTGATGGGGCCCAGGGTCTGCTGCCCCCACTGCCCTCGTCATCTGTGCCATTGCAAAATCTAGGATAATGCTGTCAGTATCAGGTAAGCCTATCTCTTTCTTATTGAACACGGGGGCTTCATACTCAGTCTTGTCAGAGTATGCAGGACCCTTCCTTAACTCCTCTATCTTTATCTCTTGCTGAAGTAGATAAAATATCTTTCACTCCTAAAATAACTGAGTCTGCTGCTCTGCACTCTATTCAACACCCCTTTACTCATTCCATTTTAGTTATTCTGGAGTATCCCACACCTATACTAGCTAGGAATACTCTAACAAAATTCCAAGCTTTCATACAGTTCACCCTTCCCAACCCTCCTTGCAGTTCCACCCCCTTCTTTTTACTTTGCTGCCCAGATGCTTCACCTTCTTTTTCCTTATCCTCTCTTTCCTCCTTCCTGCTCACCATAAATCCTATATTTTGGAATTTTTCCATACCCAGTGTTATATACCACCATACCCCTATCATGGTCAATTTACAAAATCCCTCATCCTACCTTAATCAACCCCAATACCCTTTAAGTTCATCTGGTCTAAGGGGACTCAAAGCCATCATCTCCAAATTGCTCCAAGCAAATATCCTGAAACCAACCTACTCCCCTCACAACACTCCCATGCTAGCTGTTAAAAAACCAGATAATTCATACCAGCTTGTCCAATACCTGCATATTGTTAGTCAGGCCATCGTCGCCATTCATTCACCCCATCATTCCAAACCCCAATACTCTGCTCTCCCACATTCCACCTAACACCACCCACTTCTCTGTACTAGTCTTAAATGATGCCTTCTTCACCATTCCCCTTGATCCAGCCTGTCAAAACCTTTTCTTCTTTACCTGGGTAGACCCTGATTCACAAAATCTCACCCAATTAACCTGGACGATACTCCCACAAGGCTTTAGGGACAGTTCTCATCTCTTTGGACAAGCCCTTTCTCAGGACCTATGTCATCTTAACTTAGCCTCCAGTACCCTTTTGCAGTATGTTGATGATCTTCTCCTATGCTGTCCCTCATATGATCTTTGCATTCAACATACTTCTCAGTTACTCAACTTCCTTGGAAAACTTGGATATCGAGTCTCTCCCACCCTAACCCAAATTTCCAAAACAGAAATAACCTATCCCAGGCTCACTGAAACTCCTACAACCCGAGCCACTCCCACACACAGAAAACATCTCATCCAGAACATGCCTGTGCCCACTACAAAAAAGACTCTTTTCCTTTTTTGGTCTTGCAGGATATTTTTGATTATGAATACCCAATTTTGGCCTGCTAGACAAACCTCTTTATCTAGCTTCACAGGTCCCTATCCACGAACCCTTAAAACCCTCACACCCAATTGACTCTCATTTTCACAAACTAAAAGAGGCCCTCCTAAAGGCCTCAGCCCTAGGACTGCCAGACCCTACCAAACCTTTTATTTAATATGTCCACACAGAACACAACATCACCCTTAAATTTTTAAGCCAGTCCTGTGACAATACTCCACAGGCCATAACATATCTGTCAAAACAACTGGACTCTGTCATCCAAGGCTGACTGTCATGCCTCCAAGTTCTGGGCACTGCCACTATACTCACAGCCAAAACACTAAAACTAACCCTCTACCAACACATAGCTCTCTCCTCTTTCACACCCATGGCAATCAAGGTTACGGATCTTACACACAAAATACACAATTCAAAATTTAAAAGGGCCCCCAATTCTACACTTCGTATGCCTGCATCCACACCAAAGCCTCCAAAATATACTTCTTTTCCCACAGGTCCTGCCTCTCTTCAACTAACAAAAGTTCCTGAACTTCCAAAATCTCCTGTCACACACCAAAAAGTGCCCTTAATAACTCCATATATATGGATGTTCTTTTATTAATACTACCAATAGTCACTACTATAATACTCATCTTAGCCTATATTATCAGATATTTTTGTCAAAAACTTCCACCCTGTAACACCCCATAAACTTTCCTACTTCCCTAAGCAAATAAACCCCACCTTCAATGATTTCTTATATGTCCTTCACTCTATCCTTGCTTTTTAACCCCTTAATAATCCCCTTACCTCAGTAAACCAACTACTTTCAACAAGTACTACTCTATAATTACCAGGAAGCCTATATAATTTCTCCCCCAACCATATCACTTGGTACTCCTTCCTAGTGTGCAATTTATTTTACAACCTCTTTACCACACCCAAAGACTCAACCCTCTCTCACATTACACTGACCTCTTATTCTAACCTTAACTTCCTCATGCATCTCATTCCCACTTATATTGTCCTCTAACAATTAGATTCCCTTCATTAATCTCACACACCAATTCTTACATAGCACACAGCTTCCATTTAATTCTAACTGCAAAATTTGTCTATCAACCCAAACCAAGCAGTTTACAGCCATTCCCAGCCAACCTAGCCACTTAGGCCCAAACTAACATAAATTTACAACTCACATTTAAAGCTGATCCTCTTTTAAAATCTTTAAATGACCTTAATAGCCTAATGACCCATTGTGAAACCTCCAAAAGGACATTCACCCAATCAGATGCACACCTTCATTTTACACTACATATTTTAAAACTGTGGCTTTTCCTAATGTGTTTTCTACCAAAAAGCCTAAACCTCCAAACTAAAAACCTCTCAAACCTTACTAATCACCCCAATACCTTGTTGTCTCTGTTGTTCATTCCTTAATCCCTCACACAAGTCCTTTCAAAAAACTCTTTCTTCTAACCTTTGCCAACATACACTCACTCTCCAACCTTCATGGGACCACCAATCCCAACATCTCAAAACCATAACATACCCTCTGCAGTTTTCTGGCCCTCCATTCACTGCCATAGAAAATTATCAAGCTGTTCCCCTGCTGCCTCTCTGTTAACACCACCTACAAGGGGTAGTTGCACGGAGAATGCCATGGAAAAAAACCTAGAAACACACCGGCCTACACATTTCTAAACCTCTCACAATTCAATACTTCACAACCAATAGTTATTAATAACTCCAATTTCTTCGTATCTTTATATAACCAATCTGAGTTCACAGTCTCTTCTACTAGCATATGCTTTCAGGCCCTCACCGAAGCTACACTTCTAAGTAAATATTCCATTTAAAAGTATAAAAAAGATGAAGGTGTATAGTTAGCCTCCATTACCTATAGGTTTTGTCTTTCTGCTCTGGGAATTTTCTTTCTATATGTCACTTCCTCTGATCTCTGTTTACCCACCAATTGGTCAGGCATTTGTACTTTAATACACCAATCTCGGGATATCAGTATTTTACCTAATAATCAGACTATTCAAATCCTTCTATCAGCTTCAATCACTTCCTCTGCAATTAAATCCAAAAGGGCAATTCTATCTCTGCTGTTACTAGCAGGAATAAGCATTTACAATTAAATTCATTAGCAGGGGTAATGCTCCAAAATAGGAGTGTGCTTAACCTCCTAACACCTAAAAAAGGGGGTATCTATATGTATCTCCATAAAGAATGTTGCTTTTTGTTAATAAATCAGGCATAATTCAGGATGCAGCCCATAAATTTCAAAACCAGGCAACAGAACTCAAACAGCAGGCTACCAATTCATGGTGGACCAGATCATCCCTCTCGACCTGGATGACCCCATTTCTTAAACCTCTACTCTTCATCCTTCTCTTACTCACTTTTAGGCCTTACCTTATTAACTTTATCTGCCATTTTGTCTCCCAATGACTAAATGCCTTTATTCAAACTAGCAGAGAAAAATGTTAACAACATCCTCCTGCTTTGCCAATCCAGATTTCACAAACTTCAATTCCAGTGAGTAGGCAGCCTCAACCCCAAGGAGGGCACCACACAACTTTAACCCCAAATACAATGCCTCCCTTCAGCAGGAAGTAGCCAGTGACCTACAATGCCCTTCTTTCCACACCTATGCACCCTCCTTTCTTATCTACCTATATCTATCTGTCTATCATCTACCTATCTATCTATCTATCTATCTATCTATCTATCTATCTCATCAAAAGGCAGGAATGTTAGCCTTAGAGACACCATCTTAAATGATCTGTGCCACTTTGTTAACTACACCGAGATGGAAATTTACCAACTAAGCCAAAGCTACAAAACACTGCCATATGTAACACCTAGCATAACCACAAGTCTTCCTCCCAACTTACTTAACCACAAGCCTTAGTTATCCCCTAGCAATGCCAACTCCTAAATTTTCCTCTCAAGCCCTATAACTGCCCTAGCCTGTAAGTGGGCATGGGCTTCAGCCTCATCTGGAGTTCCACTCCACAGGTTTTCCTCCTTGGAATAAACCCATGTTGCTGTTAAGCTGCCCATCTCCCATGTCTCTTTTCTTATCTGCTTATCTTCCTGACCTAAAACTTACTATGGTCTATAAGGTTTTGCTTGACCTTGTCTCTACTTACTATCTCAGTCCTATCTCATGCCATCCTTTATCTTGAGCCTTACTCATCACATTCCTTGCTCTTCCCTGGAGACCTCTTGCTTTTCCCTACTTTAGGAAAGTTTGAACATGCTTATCGTTCTACTAGAATGCTCTGCTTGCTAAAAGCACATGGCCATCTTCTTTCTTCTCCTTTAAGTTTTGGCTTACATTTCACCTTTTCAAGAAGGCCTTCTTTGGTCACTGTCTCAGTCTCTTATTTCTGTAAAACATCACAATTTATAACCATTTCATGTATTTCTCCTTTTACTAATTTACTGCTTTTTCAAGCATAAACTTCAGGATAGCAGTGACCATTTCTGTGCCTTTTGACTTTATGACTTCAGAGCCGCAATATCATAAGCACTAAGTATATTTGTTAAATGAATATAACCACGAATCAAATTAATGGTTTGCAAGTGCCAAAAAGTAAAACAAAAGCAAACAAAAGACCTTCTAGAGAAAAATAAATAAAAGAGCTTTGTCTCTGGTCTTCAGAAACCCTGAGGTCCAAAGTTTATTTTCCAAAACAATTATTTCCAAGGGTAATTTAAGAGAAAAAAATGATGTCAAGAGATGTATTTTCTCTACAGATTATAAAACATCTCCCTGTAGGGCTGCTTCTGGAACCTGTGAGTTAGTTACTGATGTACAACCAACTGGTTCCACTGCTAACTATGCAGTGCCCACTTTACTGAGTTAAAGTAGATATCTGGACTTTATTTGATGGGCATCCTTACCATTTAAATGTTCAATCCCACTCTTCCAAGTTGAACAACCAATTAAAATAAATGGGGGATGTTCACACCTTGGTAACTGCCTACATAGCTATCTATTTATGTAGCAAAAGCTGTCAACATGACAAGAAGAGGGAGAATATTTTTCTTTGTTCAGGAAGCACATTAACAGTATTAACAACAAGAATCAGAGCAAATTGAATCAATGTTCTTCTACCCATCCCAAGGTGTACAAAGATGAAGAGGGACCCTTTTAAGTTGCTCCAAGTACGGTCACATATGCCCTCCCTGGTTTATAACTTTCCACTTCATAATTCCTTGTACCATTCTGTTCTCCTTCTCCTCCAACCACCCCTGCAATTTCACACATTGAAGATGCAGTGATAAGAAAGATTTAGGCAGCCAAAATTCAATCCTTCTCATTATAGGTATAGACATAAGTTAGATGCATACATACCTAGATATACGTATATATGTAATATCCAACCTTTAATACATACATACATTAAGTACTTAATATGAATAGTACACTTTTGAATGAATAAATGAGTGAATGAATGGTGGTTTCTACTATCCTTTTGAACCTACATATAAAGGATAGTAGCATTTGGGTTGTTCCAGTAAAGACAAAAACCCTAATATCAACAAACAGGAACATAATCAAAGAATTTAAGTATGTACAGTGTCATGTACCTGTTTTTTGTTTTGTTTTGTTTCTGGTGAAGAACTAACCCCAAACTCTGGCATTTAACAATAAACATTTATTCTTACACTCACTCGTCTGTCAAGCAGCTGGGTGGCTCGGCTCCATGTATAATTATTCCAGACCCAGTCTCTGAAGGGACAACAGTCACTCAAGGCCATGTTGTTCTTGATGGAAAGTTCAGGAACTCCCAGGGTGACAGTGGGGACATTTGGTGCTTCCAATGGCCTTGGTCTCCAATGGCACCCTGCCACCTCTGTCCACATTCCTTTGGCCAAGTCACGTTATGATGCCAATTCCAATAACAGGAAAATATATTTTCCTAAAGAAAGGGAGTGTATAAAATGAATATTTGCTAAATAATAATACAATCCACTACACTCCGCTTTCTAGATCAAAATGTTCATGTGCTTTTCCCATGTAAAATAACACTCTCAAAAGAAGATACCTCAAATGTTGCATCCAATTATGGCATCAGATTTGAAGTCTAGAATGCCTGCTGTGATGCATACATAAATACACTTTTATATATATTTTGTGTATCTATCTATCTGTCTATCTATTTATTCAAATCCAAACTCAGTTTCTCTTGACCCAGAGATATATAACTAAAGAGACAAGTTATATGTCCCACACTCCTAACGTACAATGGTGAAATAGAGACAGAATAACTATGATAACATTTCCATTAAAAAAAAAAGCTGCTCTAACTACATGGTGTATAGCCATCACTGCTCCCCAACAATTCTGAAATAATGCTGGACAAGTATTGTAAGTTCTCCCTACTCTAGGGTGGGTGATTTCCTTCAGTAGACTCCAGTTATTCTTGCAGAAATAGCTCCCTGGTCCATTGTTCTCCATGGCCCTGCTCTGCTTTCTGGGAGTTCCTTTTTTTCCATCATCTGTGATATCTACTTCTGAGGAGGACGTGAAAAAAGATACGCTCTTTGGTAGAAACAACAGGTTCCTTTGCATCTCAAGTACAGCTCTGTTTCACTTAATCTAGGCTGGCAAAGTTTTTGCCGACACAGCTCTCTCAAACACTTGTGTCTATGACACAGCACTCTACGTTATCTGACTCTAGTCGATTATAAGTGCCAAAATTCACATTCACAGTTTAAAGTGAGGCTATACCATAATGGCTACAATTTGGACTTGTTGAGAAATAGTTTTGTTTACAGCACTGCAATTTCTGAATTGTTTATATTTCCTCTAAATCCTGCTTGCAAACATCTGTTATTCTCCCTAAGTTTATTTCTAAGTATCTTTGCAAATGCAGTTAGTGGCAACTAGCTCACACTTTCAATAGCACCTATACCAAAGTTACAAGATTATTTGTCACATATTGTGTCTTCCAAGTTAGAGCAGACCCAATCATACCAAATATTTTGCCCCTCCCTAAAACGGCTCACTATTTTTTCATGTCATTAAAATCCCCTTCAGCTCACTATTTGTTCCCAAAGTCAACATTCCATATTTCAGGTTTTAGTAATTTGAACAATCTAGTTTAGGGTGCTTCCGTATCAGGCTGTCTGCTGTATTAATTATCTAAAGTTATATATAAAATGATAACAAATATATTAGCTTAAAACAACACACATTTATTATCTCACTATTTCTGTGAGTCAGGGATATGGGCATGACTTGACTAGATTCTCTGCTGTGAAGTCTCCCATGATGTTGCAAGCGAAGTGTTCGGTTGGGGTCTCATCTAGAGGTTCAACTGGGGTAAAGGTCTCTTGCCCACCTACATGGTTGCTGAGAATCATCATTTCTTTGCAGCTGTGGGATTCTTCGCAGATTGCTTCTTCAAATCCAACAGAGGATAAAGAGACTCCATCGAGAAATGCACAACAATCTTATGCAATCATGTAAATTTAATCATGTGTATCTCATCACGGTTTCATTAATTAGAAGCCAGTCACAGGTGCTGTCCATACTTGAGAGAAGGGGATCATATAAGGATGTGAACATCAAGATGTAAGTGTCATAGTGGGCACTGCAACTGTTATCTGCTTGGCATCACTGATACTCCCTTCTAAAGGTGGCAAGTATATTCCCAGAATCTTCTAACCTGTATATATAATTCTGGGTTACAGCTTGCCAATAAGAGGAACTTTTGTATGATTTGGAAGGTGGAGGTGAAAGCTATGATTCATAGAAGGTTGTGGCACTCAGACACAGAGACTTTGCGGACCTCTTCAGAACTTTCATGTTATGTAGACACGCATGACAGCTTCTCAGATTTTCTATTTACTACACATACTCCTGTGCTTCTGGCTGAAGAATTTAGTAGCTGTTTGTATAAGTGCATTTTGCATTGCTATAAAGAAATGCACAAGGCTGAGTAATTTATAAAGAAAAAGTTTTATTTGGTTCAAAGCTCTGCATGACATTGACGTCTGCTTGGCTTCTAGTGAGGAGATCATATAAGGATGTGAAGTTTTTACTTGTGGTGAAAGGAAGTTTTTACTTGTGGTGAAAGGCAAAAGGAGCTGACATGTCACATGACCAGAGCAGGATCAAGATAGAGAAAGCGGTGCCAGGCTCTTTTAGTTCTCATGTGAACCAATAGAAAGGCTTGTTACCTTTCTCATTACCAGGAGAAAGGTAACAGGCCATTCATGAGGGATCTGCCCCCATTCCCCAAGTACCTCCCACTAGGCCTCACCTCCAACATTGGAGATAACATTTCAACATGAGATCTGAAAGGGATAACAATATAAACTATATCACTGTTTCTTTGCTCCTCTGACCGCACCCTTCCTGACCTTTAATACTCTAGTTCTTCACTAATTCATATAAACCATAATGCCTATAATAAATATCTTATTTGTAGGGTTTCTATTTTCTTTACCAAACCTAGACTGATACACATGTACTGTAGACTCATAATTCACAAATTTGTCTACAGTTAAGTAATTTTGGGAGAATGTTGAGAGTTCTATAGCAACCAAATAAGAATTTTGTGTGGTGAGCCCTAAAATCTAGATCATAACAAAAGTTTTCCAGGAGATTTTGAGACAAAGCTGGTTTAGGGAGTTGATGAAGTAGCATTAACCTGTAAATCACAAGCTCTGGACCAAAGTCTCATCTTGTACAACAGCTAACCTTCTGACACTTATAAGTCATCTCATATCTCCATGTGTCTGTATGTCATATACAATATGTCTTCGTATGTGAAAAGAGATTAGATTATCTCTAAGAATCTTTCCCTCTGAAATTTGATTCTGAGACAGTATTTCAAACAAAGCATCCTGATCTAGGTTCTACTCTCAGGTCTGTGACTTTAGAAAAGTTTATTTTAGCCCTCTAGACCTCAGTTTCCTCTTTTGTGAAGTGGGGATAATAATAGTGCCTATCAGTGAATGGTTATTAATATTAAATTTATTATAGTATATAAGTCCATAAAGCATTTAAAATAATGCCTGTAATATAGTAAACACTATGTAAGTGCTTATTATATTAAAATGTAAATGTAATTTAAAGAATAACAAACATTTACTAGTGTTAATGGTCTAAGTTAATAGTACAAATTTTTAGAAATGGGGATAGAAAATAAATATAAGTAGTGTCCCTGTAAGCTCACAAGCTAATGCAGAAAATGGAGATATACACAAAGAATCAGAAGAGGGTGTGATAAATGGTCAATGCACAAGGTCACGTGGGAACCCTGTAAGTGATTAATTTTGCCTGGAGGGAACAAGGAAGGACTCTCTGAGGAGATAACATTTGAGTGAGTTAGAAGGACACTGCCTGGGGGAGAAAGTGATACTCCAGGACAGGAATTATATATTCACATAGAGAAAAAGAACAGACTGTCAAAGTTCTTTTTTTTCTGAGAAAATATGCAGGCTTTCAGCAAAGATATTTGTCCCAAAAAAGTGAAATATAAGGCTATTGAAAGTTAGAAATATAATCAATAGCAGTTACCAGAAAACTACAATTTGTTGACTTAATTTTTCTTACACCAAAATAAGTATGGGATAGACAGCCCAGTTCTCAAACGATGACCCAATGGTACCTACCATCAAGAACCCAGAGAAGACATTAGCATATGGCCACATGACCTGTGCAGTGCACATTGCTAGAGGCTGCACAGGACATTGTCAGCAAAGTAAACACAGTCCACAATCCCCTAGTCTTAGGTTCTTTCTACCTTGTGAAGCGTTGTCATTAACATTTGAGAAATAATTTTCACTTTGTAAAATGTTCTGTCTCCAGGCCTCATCTCTGCCTTCCAGACAGCAAGAGAGAGTACAGGCAAATGGATAAAAATGATGTCTCCCAATGAAACTTTCAATTTTATTCAAAAGGGATGCCCCCTCACTGAGACTTTCCAAATATGTCATTGCCCAAAACTCTGGCACAATTTAGCTGCAAGTTGGGTGGGGAGATTTAGCACTTAATTTTCCAGCAGATAAAAGCAAGAGAGAATGGATTTGATTGGAGGTTGACATTTATTGCCATGATGCCATTCTTTGCTCATTTGAGGGAATCTTGCAGTATCTTGAGCTGTGTGATTTGCATTCAGTTTGTTTTCCAACCTGATGCTGGCATATCATCACACAACAAATAAAGAGGAAACCAAAGTTTTTTATGACCCTGCAAAGCCATCTTGCAGATTCCGGGCACTTTGTAAGACATTTATTCTCTCTGAAGTATGCCACATATAGGTCTTCACATGCATATCAAGAAACTTGGAGTTTTTCTGCCCCTTTATCTCAACAAAACATTTCCTCTATTGATTTCCAAAACTCCTTCAATAGAGCCTACAAATTGCCAGTCAACAAATCTTTGAATCCACCTAGAGCCTGCAAGCCCCTACTTAGAGATGATCCGCCTTCCCTGGCTGAACCATGTAAATCTCACATGTATTGATGTATGTTTTGTTGTGTTTTGTTGTTGTTGCAACTTCTGCTTCCCTGAAATGTAAATAACCAGACTGCCACTTAACCACCCTGAACATATGCTCTCAAATTTCTCGGCGCTATGTCCTGTTCCTGGTCACTCATATTTGGCTCAGACTAAACCTCTACAAGCATATAGGGCCGAACTTAGAATTTTTGCATCATCACTTACCTACCAGAGTGCTGGTCAGTGATACAACCTTGTTGACATGCTTGTTTAACCAAAGGGATGGTAGAGAAGAAATAACTTCTGTGTGTTTTAGTTTTTTCTAAAAGCAATGATTTACTACTCCTATGCATCACACCAAATACTTCAAAATTATTTGGTTTCTTGATTTTATAGAAATTTACATGCTGAAAACACAGTACAAAATTATAGAAGCCACTGATGAAAGTGTATGCTTATGAAACTGTATTCTCTGGGCCCTCACAGATGCTAACTTCGTGTTAGAGATATCAAACTAATCACCTCTTTGCCCTTAAGTCTTTTTTCCTGGGGACAACATAATTATTTAAGAATAATTTAAATAATATTTCTTGCCCTTGTACGAATAAGAGTAATGAAAACTTGATTTTCAGGATTTCTTGCTTCTTTTTCAAATTCAATATATTTGCTACTTCTTGTATATCTTATGCCAGTCTCTAAGACAACATATACATTTATTTTTTCATTCATCAAATATATGTTGTCTTTCTACAATATGCCAGATATTTTTCCTGTTGCCAGATAATGCTTTTCATTTTAATAAAAAGTATTTCAAAAGGGTGGAAGTACACATATTAACTTCAGAATTGCCACAGGTAGATTATCTAAAAATGAATTCCTCATTTCATTAGGAAGAAATTAAACCACTGTTACCTCCAAAAACAAACATCAATAAGTTGTGCATTTTATTGTCTGAAATTTTAGTGGCATCTCATTAGTAGTATATCCAATATATAATGTCAAAACGAGAATAAAATTTAAAACATCTCTTCTCATTCTCAAAGAAAATGAATGACTTTAGCTGTCAATTAATATGTATTGTTGACTCTTAAATTTTGTTTTTTACCAATTTGCTGTTTTTTGTTTTATTATGGCCTCCTTTGTCTTTAATATAACCAAAATGATTAGTCTATTTTACAATTTTTTTTCCTGTGGGAAAATCTGCTCTGCTCTGTGACTCCATTCTACTTTTCTGAGTTTACAAAATATTCTTTATATCTTTATTGCCACAGATGCTGGCTTTGTTGTTATGCAATTAAACATGAAACAGCTAAATGATGCATAAAGAACATCAATGTCAGATTAGGCTCTCAAACTCATTAGCAGACAGCACAATTATTTCCCCCAGAGAGTATATTTTTGAAGAAGCAAAATAGTCAATGTACTTTTCACTTGTTTCCTATCTCTTTTTAGAAGCAAACAGGACAGTACTTTTTTTGCTTCAGTGGCCATGATTTTGGAAACTAAAGGAAAAAGATCTCATCAGTGCCAAGTTATGGCCAAACTCATTTTCTAAATTTAGAAGAATCTTGAAGCTGATGTTACGTCAAGTTGTGAAAGTGAGTCAAGTGGTAAGGGAAAATCATACAATTAGACTTGATTCTTGTTGGCCTGAACACCAGGGAATGAAGAAATGTAAGCACTGGTGTTGAGCATCTAGTAAAGTACTACACAGGTAAACATCTTTGCATTCTTTCTTTTTTTTTCTACAGTCCAAAGTTATAGTCAATGGCTGACAATCTTATGTTGATAAACAGAAAAGAAACAGTTGCAACAGAGGCTAGTGGCCCTAAGGACCCACAGAACACAGTGAGGCCAACTCGGCAAGGAACACCTTCCCCAGGGAGCATTGGTCCTAAGAGATTTAACTTGATCTCCGTGGACAAGACTCTTTTACTGAGCAAAGAAGATAAGTTTAGGAAAAGGAAACTAAGATTAAGTAAGAGTAAAACACCTAGGAGTTTGTAGTATGCCACTTCCAGTTAGTTGACAATTTCTCCTTTGGGATATATATTTCCTTTGAGTTAAAATGGAAACTTAAAGAATCCAACTTCATTTGCATCTTAAAGGCCGTTGCAGAGAAATTCTGGTTTCTCAGGTACTTGTTGAGCTTCCTTACTTCTGCTGATTAGAATATCCTACCAACCCACATGACTCTTTACATACTGCTGTTAAAGTACTCTTTATTGAAACTTTAAACAATATATTTAATGTTTTTATTACTGATTTGATAAATCATTTTCATACTAGAGTTTAACTGCATGTTAACTACACTATGTGTAACTACAAATATTGTTTATATAGTGTGCATATCATTATATAGCTCTTACTACAAATTATTTCTTTTTTTTTTTTTTTTGAGTTGGAATCTCACTTCGTCGCCCAGACTGGAGTGCAGTAGCACGCTCATGGCCACCCTAGCATCGACCTGCTGGGCTCCGGCCATACTTCAGCCTCAGCTTTCCAAGTAGCCAGAATTATAGGCACACACTACCACGCCTGGCTAATTTTTTTATTTATTGTAGAGATGAGATCTCACCAATTTGCCCAGGCTGGTCTTGAACTTGCAGGCTCAGGCAATCCACTGGCCTCGCCTCCCAAAGTGCTGGGATTACAGGGTGAGCCACCAAGCCCAGCTATTACAAATTATTTCTATTGGTTTCTGTCTCTTCCCCACTCCACAGTTCTTTGTGGGCAGGAATTGAGTTTTATTCATCTTTGCGTTCCTAGCTTCCACTACAGATTCTACTAATATGATTTTTAAAAATTGAATAAATGAATGAAACAATCTCTCATCGCTTTCATCATATGTTTCTTGGTTGGGAAAAATTCTCTTTTCATTATTATATCCAAACATTCAATATCCAATTCTCAAATCACCTTGTGGTACAAGAAGGATGTTCTATCACCAGCCATTATAACCATATTTTAGGAAGCAGGCGAATTTAGGAGGAAAACATATTCTTAAAGTCTTAAACAACTACTTTTACTTTCATATTATTGCTAAGAATTTGATCACTTGGCCTATTTTAACTGCAAGGGTGGCTAGGAAACACGAGTTTTAGTTGAACACTGACACTGCTTACTCAAAAACTGTGAAGAATCTAAGATTTTACCCTATTTACAAGCTAACAAGTTATCCTGCCAAAGTTTTACATATAAACGCTGGAAGAAGTCACAAGATTTCTGGATCACAGATTTAGACAGTTAATTACTCATGGCTTATATCAGTTCTCCACACTCCAATTCCTTTCAAGACAGCACAGCTGACAACTGGTGAGTGCCTGCACAAGTAATGTGTTTGCATCACAGAAGAGGAACACCAAAATTATGAGGCTTGGAGTTTATCTAATGAATTCTAGCACAACTACCAATCTTCTCCTCCAGAAGGAAAAATAGTTTTACTCTGAAATGTAAACAAATAAACTTAGGGGAGCGAACAGATGGGTTAAGCCTCTGGGTTCCTTACCCTAGACTGTGATTGTCTCTGGGGAGATACATTTCTAAATCTCATATAAAGGATAAATAAACTATTTCTAGCTTTCAAGGCATATTAGCTATTCAATTATCCTTTAACAAACCTTGTCAGTGATTGCTCAGAAGATCTATATAATGCATAAATGCAAAAATATTTATGAAGATTTATCTCCTAACAGTTACACACTCACATACACACACAAATCAGAATTTGTGTGTGTTATTAGGATGAAGAATGGAATGGATGTTTTGTTAAACAAACAACGGTTTCTGTTACAACTAGAATTGAGTTAAAAATTCCAATTTTCTTATTATGTTGCATTATTTTTAAATTTTACCCTTTTAAGTTTATTGCTTTTCACAATGAAGTAGTTTAAATAAGGAGCTGAGGTCTTCTGGACCTCAGTGTTATCATCAATATAAAGAGCAGATTTAACTGTATGACCATTAAAATTACTTTCACGTTTGTCATTTCTATTTCAAATAAGCTATAAATTAAATGTATCTAGTTTAGAAATATAAAATATTTTAAAATGCATTTCTGGAAAAATAGATGCTAAATGCTAATCAGCAGATATATACTTAATTATCTAAAATGCTTAGTAGTATATGTTTGAGGGTTTTTTAAATATAAATTTTGCTTGCAATTTGAAGCACATCTTGGGTCTACAAATTTACTTAAAAATATTATTGGTCACTATCTTCTGAAATATTGTCCCTGTCACTTTTTCTCTCTCCTTTTCTTCATGGACTCCAGTTATATATATAAATATATGGCATTGTCAACTTATTTCATTTATCTCCTATTTACTTTTCTAAATTTTCTTTATTTTTTACTTTGTGCTTCAGTCTGTTATTTCCCTCTGACATATTTCTAGGTCAGTAGTTCTCTCTTTAGCTCTTTAGGGGTAATTACTTCGGAGGTAATTAATTTATTAGATTTTTAAGTTCTAGAAATACCACTGGATATTTTCATAAGTTATCTTCCATGTCACTTATATGTAGATCTGTGAGTAAATTCCTAATGTTTATTTTGTTTTTTTGGCCCTGTCTCCAGGCATGTCTGATAATTTTGTTTGTTTCTTTCCTAGACATTACATGAGAAAGATGGTAGAGATTCTGAGTGACACTATTTCTTTTAAGTGGCTTCTGGGGAGCCTTAAAGACAGGAGTAACCTATAATTGAAATGATTTCAAAATTGGGATTTAGTCTCTGTGAGGGCTAATTTATTTTTAATTTGTTCTCAATTCTGTAATTTAGCCATTTGGTGACTCCATTGGAAACTTAATGGAGTTTACGTCAAACACACTTACAAGTGTGTTTTCATTGGCGGATATTAAGTAAGCTATGTCTCTCTAACATTTGCAACATTTCTAAAACCTGAGATCAGCTTCTTAGCTGCTTAGTTTCTCCTCTTTGCTTGGATTCTTGGTTTTTGCTTTGCTCAAATTAGGAATGAGAAAATTCCTCAGCAGCAAAACCAGTGTCAAATGTGAAACTCATTCCACTTTATGTTCTTTTCATCTGGAATTTTCTCCTTCTATAAGTCCCAGCTGCCTTAGTGTTGGACCCTAAATTTTGTCCTTTCATCCCCTTAAGAATGCAGGAAACTCTGCTCATATTCTTAGACATTTTGCCCTAATCTTCTCATTCTCTCAGACTATACACTTAATAACAGGCAAAAATTCTTAACAGTCAAATTACTGAAGAATTTCAGACCTATATCAATGCTTTCCCTTTCTCTCCAAATCTTAGATTCTTAAGTACTAAGCTGTCTTGGTAGAACTCAAATTTCTTTGAACATTTTTTAAAAATTTGTCTATTTTTTTTCCATTTTTCCTTTCAGGAAGGCTGTCTGATTCAAGCTAATCTGTTATACGTGTTAATTCTTTATTTCATATAAATATTTTAAATATATCGTAAATATAGTCTTTAAAAATGTAGTTTATGTTCTATGTGTACATACATATTTTTCATATTATTTTTGTTTGTACAGAGTATATTTAGTTCACTAATGTCTAATACAATTTATTGTCAAAACCTGTCATACTAGTTTTGACAGTACGTTGTACTAGATATAAATGAAAAAGCAATATAAAACCAGAAGCTATTTCCTGCCTAAGTATTTGAGGTTAAAAATAACGATGACTTGTTAATAAAACTAACACATATTTATTGTTTACTATAGGCCAAGCCGTATTGAAGAGTTTTATATATGTTTCTATTGAATTTTCACAATATCATGCCATAGTCCAATTAAAGAGATGTCAGTTAAATAGATGTGGAAACATATGCATAACTTATAAAAAGTTATACATCAGAGCTGGGATGGACTGAGGAGCAGATGTGGAGTAAGCTTTTGGGTGGGTACAGAACATTAAAATAATGAACTACAATCTCAGGGTATTTACCTTTTCTGGAAAGATTGGTAAAAACAAATGAACCTGAAAAAAATCTCGCAAGAATGAGTTTCTAATAGTGACATTTCAAGCCTTGAAAAACAAAGAGAGATATTTGGGCAAATTAACAAAAGAATTACTGAGTTTCTACTTTTTCTAGGCATGTGGAAGTCATTAGGACAAAACGAAAGGCAGTGGATCACAGTCTGGATGGAAGGAGATTCTGCATTTGCTTCAAGGAGAGGG
The DNA here is from genome assembly GCA_963574415.1 of Tarsius wallacei. Taxonomy (NCBI): domain Eukaryota; kingdom Metazoa; phylum Chordata; class Mammalia; order Primates; family Tarsiidae; genus Tarsius; species Tarsius wallacei. The sequence goes on from CAUYQG010025417.1 coordinate 26,885, forward strand.
TATCCAAATCCTACCCCACCTCCTAATGATCACACCTGATGCATGTGCCTACAGCCCACACTGAATGGAGTTCCTTTCTCATAAGTATGGTGGATCTTTGACATGCTACCATCTAGTCCCATGCTTAACCTAAAATATCTCATCTAAAAGAAAGTTCTATAGAATAATCCTTGGCTAAACATACCAAGTGTATAAAATGATAGAGAAGAGGCTTAGTAACAATACAGTGGATGAGAGTTAGAGGAAAACTTTAGTATTTGGTGGCTTCCAGCACTAATATTTCAGCAGGTACCATCCTCTCAATTTCCCAAATCCTGCTTTTATTATCAAAGTATACTTAATGTCTTCCTTAAAAGTAAACAACAACTGGAAAGCAGAAAACAAAATTGTCATTTGTAGAGGTGATAATTGCCCATTAAAGAACAAAGAGCTTCCAAAGATAAATTCTTAGAACTAATAATAAATTTGAGGCAGATTGTTGAATACAACATCAATATGCAACAGTAATAGTATTTCTACAATCCAGTAACAACTAATCAGTAAACGTAATTTTTAAATGTATCATTCGCAACAAAAAAATGTAAAAACTGGAGGAATAAACTTAGCAAAATATAGAATGGATAGAATGAAAACACTCCAAAGGCATACAAAAATATCTAGGTAAATAAAAAGATAAACTGCATTCATGAATGGGAAAACTCTATATTATAAGAATAGGGTTTGTTCCTCAACATGAAACTACAACTTTTTTGCAATGCCCACCAAAATTTTAATTATTAACAGAATTTGACAAGGTACTTCTAAAATGCTATAGTAATATACTAGGAATGACAAAGTAAATTTTGGGGAAGAAAGGATAATATGCTTTCTCCAATAACAAAGTACATTATAAATCTATAATATTTTAATCAGCATAGCATTGCTATAGGAAATAGAAACACCAGCAAAACAAAATAGAAGACCTAAGAACAAACTACTCATATGACAATTGGGCATTTGAAACAGTGCATTATTTTTTTTTTCTTTCAATTTTTTTTTATTTTAAAGACGTGGGGTACAATTCAGGGTCAGATATACAAATGTTCATTATGCAGGTACCCTTGTTGATGAGGTGTGCTCCCAAGCAATAGATGCTGGAGAGGATGTGGTGAAAGGGAGCACTTCTACACAGTGCATTATTTATCATTAAAAGAAGAATGCACAGTTCAACAAATAGTGCTGAAACAATTGGCTATTCAGATGGAAAAATAATACAATTGCTTGCAAACATCACAATATGTACATAAATAAATTCCAGAAGAATGAAAGACCTAAACAGAAAAAGCAAAACTGTAAATACTATTGAAGTAAACAAAGATGACTATGGGATTTGGGAGTAGGGACTAAATTATTAAACAATAAGACAAAAGATTGATAAAATGAACTATATTAAAATTAAAATTTTTAGTCAAAACAGGCAAAGCTAATATACAAGCCACAGATTGGGAAATGATTTATTATGTAGAATCAACAAAAACTTAACATCCAGAACATGTAAAGCACTCACTCCTCTAATAAATAAGAAAAACAGAGGGACATCTAGCAAGATGGTGATGGGACAGGTCAGACTGTGAGAGTCTCTGCAAAAGCGAGTGTCCATAAAGACTCTCTGTGTGAGTAGGCGTGTGCCGGTGGGTAAGTGAAAGTCCGTCTGAGGGGAGACTTGGGTTCATGCATCCGGGGGTCTCCTCCAGAGGTGACTGCAATCACCTACCACCCTGAGATTGGAGCTGCCTGTGTGCAGGATTGTCTGCTGTTCTCTGGACTCTCCTGAGAAGAGCCTGCCTAATACAGCTGATTCTCATCACCTGCCACCTAGCCCACACCATCACCTGTGACAGCAAAGCAGCTGGAGCCCGGGATCCGAGAGAAGATGGGGAAAGCTGGAGAGGAGCCCCACCCCTGGTTAGGAACCACTAACCACAGGCATTTTCTCTGTCCCAGGACCAGGCAGAGACCTGCATTGCCCCACCCAGCTCCACCCAGCCTCCAACTTGGGACCTAGAGGCAATCTTATCAAACTCAGAGAGACAGAAGCCCCTCCCCCTCACTAGACCAAACACAGACATGTCAGATCTGAGTGGGATACTTGTCAGGCAGCAAACTGTGTGAGTCTAGATCTGATCCACCCTCCTCCCGCAGTAGACCTGGAGCATCTGACCCACATTGTGAGCAACCTATCAGCCTATGCTGAGAGCAGATGGGAGGCACTGAAGATCAGAGCTGAAAGGAAGCTGGACTTACAGGAATGACCTCAGAGTAAATTTTTTTTTTTTTTGGTCTGTTTGTTTTGTTCATTTTTGTTTGTTTGGTTTTTGTTTGTGTTGTTGGTTTTTTTTCACTCTTTCTATTTTCAATAACATTTTCATAATTGCTTTGTTTGTATTATTTTATCACTTTTTTTTAGACTTCCTGTTAGTGCGTGGGCATTTTTCAGGGAGAGTGAATCATTAGGGGGGGTATTTGTTAGATTGTGTGTTTGTATGATTGCATGTATGTTTTAGTTTTTTTTACTCGTTTCCCTCATTGTTTGTGTCTCTTCATTTGTTAGTTGGTATGTCTGTTTGTTTTCCTTATAACTTTTCTATCTCTCAACCTTTCTCTTGCACTCCCTTCCTTTTTCCATTATTTTCCTTTTTCTTACCTCATTTTGCTTTTAGAGAACAAATCTATACCCCCACTTTATGAAGAGATTGTAAGGCAGTGGGAGGTGGGTCCCAGGGGGCCCACAAACCTGTCAGTGGATACATTTTGAACCACAGTTCTGCCCTCAAATCTCAAAACTGCAAAAAATACAGCCCCCAACCTACAATCCAGTTTCAGAATTGAACAAAGCCAGAGGATCCACATAAGGAGAATGAGCAAATAGAAGTAAAAGCTACCCCCCATCCCAGAAAAACAGAATTAAAGAAAAAATTAAAAAAAAAAAAAAAGGTAGGGAGGAGGAAAATCTACACAATTGAAGAAAAACCAAAAGAAGAATATGGGTCTCACACAGACCCCTGGGAGGTCAGACACTGAGAATACAGAATGCAAACAATGAAGGGCCCCAAGAATGACTGGTCTCAAACTACAAACCCAGATATCAAGACATTAAAAGAGAGAATAAATAGAATGAAGGAGAGACAAGAGGAAAGAATGAAGGAGTTGATAACTGAGATAAGAGCAGTAAGGAATACAGTGAATGAAATAAATAACAAACTGATAAGCATGGAAAGCAGAATTAGCCAAGCAGAAGAAAGAATTTCAGAGCTTGAGGACCAAAACATGGAACTAACCCAAACTATCTAAAACATAGAAAAGAAGCTTAAAAAGACAGAACAAAAATTTCAAGAGATGAGTGATTATTTCAAGAAGCCAAACCTAAGAGTAATTGAACTTTCTGAGGTAGGAAGAGAGACAGAGACCACCATGGAACAAACATTTTATGAAATTATCCAAGAAAACTTCCCTCATGTCATCAGTGATGAGACCATTCAAACACAAGAGATTCAGAGAACCCCTGCAAGACAAAAAATGAGAAGACCAACTCCTAGACACATAGTAATTCACCTATACAAAGTAGATATAAAAGAAAAAATCTTAAAGGCAGCAAGAGAAAAAGGTCAGACTACCTACTGGGAAAGACCAATTAGAATAGCAGAAGATTTATCTACAGAAACATTTCAGGCGAGGAGAGCATGGAGCCTAACTTTCAAAGTTCTCAAAGAGAAACAATTTCAACCAAGAATTACCTACTCAGCTAAGCTAAGCTTCGTCAGTGATGGAAAATTAAAATCTTTCACAGACATTCAATCCCTAAGACCTTATGATGCCTCCAGACCAGCTCTACAAGAAACACTTAAGAAAGTATTAAACACAGAAGAAAGGAAAAAAAGAATGACAATGACCTTCAAAAGAATGCAGGAAAAAGATTGGAAACACACATGAATCAACCAAAAATTAAAAAAAAGGCAGCAAATAAACAGCAACAACAACAACAAACTCCAGGCTTACTAATCATCAGAGAAATGCAAATCAAAACCACATTGAGATACTACCTAACACCAGTAAGAATGGCCATCATTAATAAAACAAACAACAACAGATGCTGGCCGGAAGCAGAGAAAAAGGAACGCTCCTACACTGCTGATGGGAATACAAACTAGTGCAACCTCTTTGGAAGACAGTGTGGCGATTTCTGAAAGAACTAAAATTGACCTTCCATGTGACCCAGCAATTCCTCTATTGGGAGTATACCTGGAGGAACTCAAGTCTTTCTACAAAAAAGACACCTCCACATATATGTTTGTTGCAGCTCTATTCACAATAGTAAAAAAAATTGAACCAACCATGCTGCCCATCGAAGCTGGACTGGATAAAAAAATGTGGTACATACCCACAATGGAATATTATGCAGCCATAAAGAAGGACAAACATATGAACTTCACAGCAACTTTGATGGATTTAAAGTCAAGAACAGAAACAAAGAACAGAGTACCATATGTTCTCACTTATAAGTGGACATTGGACAATTATCATAATACTATAAGAAAGAATTGGCAGTAGTGGGAAACTGCCAGGAGAGGGGGAATGGGATTGGCAGTTGAGGTAAACTGCTAGGGGAAGGAGGGGCACATGTCATCAACAAGGGTACCTGCATAATCAACGTTTGTATAACTAACCCTGAATTTTACCCCACATCTTTAAAATAAAAATAAAAAATTAATTCTAAAAGAAAAGGATCCTCACAACAGGGATAAACTCTTACATCTTAATAATTAGGCTGAATATTGATGAACTAAACGCACCACTGAAAAGACAAAGAATGACAAAATGGATATTATATCATGAGGCAACCATATATTGTCTTGCAGAGACTCATCTTATCAGAACAGACTCAAAGTAAGAGAATGGGAAACAAAATCTCAGGAGAATGAAACCCAAAAGAAAGCAGGAGTTGTGATCTTAATATCAGACAAAATATCCTTTAAGCTATCAAAAATTTAAAAAGATACAGAAGGTCACTACGTAATGATAAAAGGTTCACTCTATCAACAAGAAATATCCATCCTAAACATATATGCACCGAACATAGAAGTTCCAACTTTCATAAAGCAGCTACTAGGCAAAGTTAAAAAAGGTATTGACTCTAACACTATCATAACTGGCAATTTAAATACCTCCCTCACATACTCCCCACTATCATAGCTGGGGACTTAAATTCCCCCCCCTAAACAGATTATCAAGACAAAAAATCAGCAAAGAGATCTTGACCAAATGTACTTAATTGATACATGCAGAATACTCCACACAACAACCACATACTATACATTCTACTCATAATCACTTGGAATGTACTCTAAGATCGATCACATGCTAGGCAATAAATCAAGCATAAACGAATTTCATAAGATTGAAATTCTGCCATGTAACTCCTCAGACCACAGTGGAATAAAAATGAATATCAACTCCAACAAAGTCCCCCAAAACCCACAGACATGGACACTAAACAGCATGATGCTAAGCAACTCGTGGGTCAACATGAAAATAAAAACAGAGATTAAAAGATACCTGGAAACAAATGAAAATTAAGAAACATCTTCCCAAACCTCTGAGATGCCATGAAAACAGTACTAAGAGGAGAATTCATACTCTAAGAACACACATGAAGAAAATGGAATGATCACAAGTTAACAGTCTAACAAATCACCTAAGGAAGCTGGAAAAGCAAGACTACAAAACCCTAACTTCAGCAGAAGAATCCAGATCACCAAAATGAAAACCCAAATCCAGGACATAGAAGACAAAAAGATAATACAAAAAATTAATGAAACAAAAAGCTGGTTTTTTTGAAAGTATATACAATATTGATGGTCCCCTAACTAGGCTGACTAAGAAAAAGAGAGAAAAAGCCCATATAAATACAATCAGAAATGCAAAAGATGAAGTCATAACTCACCCTGAAGAAACACAAAAGATTGTCAGAGACTACTATGTACATTTGTATGGAAACAAACTTGAAAACCTAAAGGAAATGGAGGACTTTCTGACATCACACAAACTCCACAGGTTGAAACAAGAAAAAATTGAGACCCTAAATAGACCAATAACAATCCAGAAAATTGACTATGTCATAAGAAAACTACCTACCAAAAAAAAAAGCCCTGGACCAGATGACATTCCAGCAGAATTCTGCAAAATATATGAAGAGGAACTGATACCAATCCTACTGAAAGTATTCCAGGCAATTGAGAAAGATGGCACTCTCCCCAAATCATTTTATGAAACTAGCATCACATTGATACACAAACCAGGTAAAGATCCAACAAAGAAAGAGAACTACAAGCCAATATCCTTGATGAACATAGATGCTAAAATTCTCAACAAGATCCTAGCAAACCAGATTCAATAACACATCTCAAAAATCATCCACCATAAGCAAGTAGCCTTCATCCCCCGGGAAGCAGAGCCAGTTCACATTCATAAGACCATAAATGTAATTAAATACATCAACAGATGTAAATACAAAAAACACATGATTATATCAATATACACAGGAAAAGCTTTTAATAAAATCCAGCACCCCTTCTTGATAAAAACCTTCAAACATCTAGACATGGATGGAACATACCTCAAAATAGTCAGGGCCATCTATGAGAAACCCACAGTCAGCATACTGCTAAACAGACAGAAATTTGAACCATTTTCCCTGAAAACTGGGACAAGACAAGGATGCCCACTCTCACCCCTCCTGTTCAACATAGTATTGGAAGTCCTAGCTCGTGCAATTGGACAAGAGAAGATCAGGGGTTACCAAACAGGAAAAGAGGAAGTCAAGTTATTCTTCTTTCCAGATGATTGATTTTATAGCTCAAAAAACCCAAAAGAATCTGTCAAAAACCTCCTTATACTGAGAAAGGACTTTGGCAAAGTCTAGGGTATAAAATAAATGTAGACAATACAGTTGCATTTGTATACATCAATAATAAACAAACAGAAGCCCATATAAAAAGCACAACCCCATTCACAATAGCCAGAAAAAAAATGAAATACGTTGGCATCCTCCTAACCAGAGACATGAAAGATATTTCCCAAAAAAAAAAGCTACAAAACACTGCTCAAAGAAGTCAAAGATGACACAAAAACTGGAAAATATTCCATGCTCATGGATTGGAAGAATCAACATTGTTAAGATGTCCATTCTACCTAAGGCAGCCGACAGATTTAACACAATACCCATCAAATTGCCAGCAGCATTCTTCTCAGATCTGGAAACAATAATACAGGAATTCATAAGGAAACATGAAGGACCACAAATAACCAAGACAATCCTCAGTAAAAACAAACAAACAAACAAAAAAAGCAAAGCGGGAGGTATCACAGTCCCAGACTTAATTTTTATTTTTTATTTTTTTGAGTTGGAGTCTCACTCCGTCACCCAGACTGGAGTGCAGTGGCCACTCCCGGTCACCGCAGCCTCGACCTGCTGGGCTCCAGCGATCCTTCCACCTTAGCCTTCCAAGTAGCTGGAACTACAGGCATGCGCTACCACGCCCAGCTAATTTTTTGATTTATTGTAGAGATGAGGTCTTGCCAAGTTGCCCAGGCAGGTCTCGAACCCGCGGGCTCAGGCAATCCATTCACCTCAGCCTCCCAAGGCATGGGATTACAGGCTGAGCCACTGAGCCCGGCTTGGACTTTAAACTTTATTATAAAACTGCAATAATCAGAACAACCTGGTATTGGTACAAGAACAGGCATATAGACCAATGGAACAGGATAGAGATTCCAGAAGCAAAACCTCAATTTCTCAACCAACTCGTCTTTGACAAAGCCTCCACTACTAACAACTGGGGAGAGGAGAACCCATTCAGTAAATCGTTCTCAAAAACTGGCTGACCACATGCAGAAGATTAAAACAAGAACCCTACCTCTCACCATACCTCTAAATGGATCAAAGACCTAAAAATAAAACCTCAAACTATAAGAACCTTAAAAAATGCAGGGGATACCCTTATGGAAATTGGAACTGGAAACCAATTCCTGATCAAAACTCCAAATGCTCATGGCATAAGATAAGATACACAAGTGGGACCTCATCAAACTGACAAGCTCTGCAAAGCCAAAGAAACCATCAAGAGAGCAGGGAAACAGCTCAAAGACTGGGAAAAAATATTTGCCAACTGTATGTCTGTCAAAGGCCTAACATCTAGGATCTACACGCAACTCAAATGGGCCAAAAAAAAAAAAAAAACAGCCCCATTACAAAGTGAGCAAAAGATATGAATAGACACTTCTCAAAAGAAGACATACGGGGAGTCAACAGATACATGAAAAAATGCTCAGCCTCACTAGTCATCAAAGAAATGCAAATTAAAACTACACTGAGATACCACCTAACTCCAGTGAGGATGGCCATCATTAAAAACTCAGAAAACAACAGATGCTGGAGAGGATGCAGCGAAAAGGGAACACTTCTACACTGTTGGTCAAATTGTAAACTAGTACATACAGCCTCGTGGAAAACTGTGGCGATTCCTAAAATACCTAAAAATGGACCTTTCATATGACCCCACAATCCTCCTACTGGGAATATACCTGGAAGAACTCAAATTACTCTATGAAAAAGATACCTGCACACCTATGTTTATTGCAGCATTGTTCACAATAGCAAGAACATGGAGTCAATCAAACTGTCCATGAAAAGAGGACTAGACAAAAAAATGTGGTACATATACACGATGGAATTTTATGCAGCCATAATGAAGAACAAAATCACGAACTTCACAGCAACCTGGATGGAATTAGAGTCTACCATACTCGGTGATCTATCACAGAAACAAAGAACTGAGTATCACATGTTCTCACTCATAAGCGGATCTTGAACAATTATAATACTATAAGAAATAAGAAAAGAATTGGTAGTATTAGAAAACTGCCAGAGTCAGGGGTGGGATTGACAGTAGTGAGAATCTGCCAGGGGGACACACCTCATCAACAAGAGTGCATGCATAATGAACATTTGTATACCTAACCCTGAATTGTACCCCACATCTTTAAAATAAGATTTTTTTTAAAAAAATAAGAAACACAATACTTTAAAAAATGAACAAGACAACATGAACTGTCAATTTACAGATGAGGTAAAATAATGTTCAATAAATTTTAAAAGATGCTCCAATACATTATTAAAAATGCAAATTGAAAGAAAATGATACCCACTGAATTGGTAAAGGTTTTACAAGTCTGTTAGATGACAAAGTGTTAAAAAAATGTATTTTATATATATGTGTGTGTATATACATGTGCGTTTAATCATATGTTTATATACATACACACATATTTAATACTATATATACACATATATACACACATGTACATACACAAAGATATATTTAATCCTATGTCATCTAGCATACTTTTAAAAATGTACATAAATGTAGTAGGCAATTTATAAATACCGGTTAAAGTCAAAAATGTGAAAACTCCAACAGTTGTACATATTAATTATATATATAAAACTATATATGATTGACATATATAATTTCACATAATTATATGTATGGAAAGATGTTTAAAAAATTTATAGAAATAAAGTACACCAACTTCAGAATACCAAAACCTCCACTGAAAGTCAGGGAATGAGTGCAGAAAAAGTGGAGTTGATTTCTAGCTGTATCTGTCATGTTTTAGTTTTATTCTTTTTTAGCAAAGAACTTGTAAGCAAAAGCATAAGAATGTTTACATCTTAAGTCAGAATAGGATACAGCTTAGTGTTTGTCATACTATTCTCTACATTTCACTATACGTTTGAAATATTTTACATGTGAAAATGCATTCGTTAAAACCATAAATTGCAAACCACTTTTGAGGAACTGAAACATTACTTACCTTGATGTGGCAAAAAAGAGAAATGTCTGAAAAATTAATGAATTATATAAGAGTGCCTATGTTAATGAATACAACCTAGAAAAAAATTTCATTTTGTATTTTATAAAATGCAGTTCAGATACCTTGCTATTATATTATATTCTAGTAACAATAACTTTTTCATAGCAGTCAAAAAATGTTTTAAGGAATAAAAAATGTTCCCGTGTTTACTATTATTCTTCTGCAGTCACAGGAGAAATGTGACCATGGTTGGTTGAATTCAGGGCAGCCAAGAAGATATTCTGAAGTGAATCTGTGGAGACCTAGAAAGACATATTACAGTCTTTACAATGATATATCATTGGGAGTAAGAAAATACTGCCTTCTCAACATGTAGTTGGCTCTGATCTTGTCTCCTGTTTTTTTCTCTCTCTGTCTTAAAGCCCAGTCTTTTTGTTACCAACAAGAAGGGCAATAGGCCTGTGTTAATTTGCACAACTGAAGCAGATTCTAAGCAATGTCTGCCAAACAATATATAACAACGTATTAACATACAAAGCAGGAAATTAATTACCATGGTCTAATTCTGGAAACGGCCTTTAACTAATATGGTCAATACTTTCCACTTATGATAGAATTAATTGTTTGAAAACTGATTAATGAGAAGATACAGCAGATAGTAATTAAAATCAAAGCAACAAATTTCAAGTTTGTGAAAATTATGTAGGTACATGGAAGAAAATCTTGGTAAATAGCTAACAGAGATTACAGCTATTATTAAAATATATTTGAGCTGGTCCAGTATTCTGGGTTCTATATCATAATTTTAAAAAAAGTATTCATTGATAGTGACTTAGTTCTGTAAATTATATCATGGTTGCATGATGAATGAATATATATTTTTTGATTGTGTGAGACCCAAGTTTAGATACCAACTAATCTGTCACTCAACAGCAAAATTTTTAAGATGCTTCAAATCATTAATGTTCTTTGGAAATAAGCCATCACTGGGCATTAATTATTTTAAATGGTCTTTTACTGGCAAACTTGGAGGAAGAGTCTTGCATTAGTTAATTTAATTGATCAAAGATAATTAAATTCATCATTAACACAGCAATTAAGTTGGTCAAAATATTAATTACCAACAGAGGCTGAGCATGCTATTAACTTATTAATAAGCATTATCATACTTGGGCTGATTTTAGGACTATTAAATAATAAGTAGGATCATGGTTAGCAACAACATCTCTGGAATTTCTACATCTGAGAGGTTTAGGAGCTGCAATTCCTTTGGGAATAGGGCTAGAGGATTTGTCTTCAGGCAATATTTGTATAAGAATCATACACTGTTTATACAAGAACATTGTGTTTATTGAAGTAACTTGATAGGGTGGATGGAGATTTCAAAGGAATTTAATCATTCCCACTTCTTCCTTCAGTCTCCCCACACACCTACCTGCCTTTGATTCCACCAAGTCAGGTTCATGATATTGCTTTCATTTCAGAGACTGAAATATATTTATTCGCAATATATATTTTCTTTTTCCTTTTGAGATGTTAAAAATATACAATCATATTTGTAGTAGTATTAGGCAATACAGTTAATCCTTGAACAAAATTGAGGTTAGGAGCGCTGATGCCTATGCAGCCCAAGATCAGCTTACAAATTATGACTCCCCCAAACATTACCTACTAATAGCCAACTATTGACTGGTAGTCTTATCAACAACATAAATGATCAATTAACGTATATCTTGTGTGCTGCATTTTATGCTCTATTCTTACAGTAATAGAAGCCAACAAAAAAGAAAATGTTATGAAAATCATAAGGAAGAGAAAATATACTTGCTAGTCAGTAAGTAGAAGTGGATCATCATAAAAGGTCTTTATACTTGTCATCTTTGCATTAAACAGGCTGAGGAGAAGGAAGAAGAGTCAGTCTTGCTGTCTTAGTGGTGAAAGGTGGAAGAAAATCTGTATAAAAGTGGGTCTGTGCAGTTCAAATACATTTTGTTCAAGAACCAACTGCATTTTCATTAGAAATTAAGGCAAAGAAGGCTGCAAATAATGGTATGTAGCTGAGCTGGGGTAGAGTGGGGGAGGTTGCTGGAGAATGGGAATTCAGAGGAATTAGCAAGACAGCCTTAGAGGAAGATAGACTAGCCAGCCAATTCTATGATATGCTTTGAGGACTGACTGATTCTCCAGTCTGAAAATTGTCTTTTCATTGCCAATTTATATACAGTGCACCACAGTTAAAAAAAGTATTCCTCGAAGGCAAAATCGAGTCTTTTTTTATTATTAGAACATTTGGCTATAATTTTATATCTAGTCTTTATTAAAACGTGTATTAGTTATCTATTTCACATAAGAAATTACTTCAAACTCAGGGACTTAAATAACAAACATTTATTATCTCACAGTTTCTATGAGTCAAAAATTTGGGAGATTCTTTGTTGGGTGGTTTTACAAGGATTTCTCATGAGGTTGCAGTCAAGATTTCAGCTGGGGCTGCCAGCAAGGAAGGCTTGATTGACCCTGGAAGATCCACTTCTACATTGACTGACCAAAATGGCTGTTGGCAGGAAATCTCTGTTTCTTACCATTATGACCTTCATAGAGCTTCTTGAGTTTCTTCATGACATGGCTATTGGATTTTCTCAGAGTGGGTGATTTGAGAGAAAGAGAAAAGACTATAAAACAAGTGAATTTTATGAAAAAGAGGGAGGAGAGAATAGGTTTAAAATGTTATTTTTAAAATGTAGATCATTGGTACTACATTGCCACTCAAAATGTAAAGAAGAATATACCAAGGGGTGGGGGGGAGATGGCAGCTGAGTAGCTGAGTCCATCAGACTATGCAAGTCCCGGTGTGAGTGGGTGAGTATATGGAAAATTGTGTGTACGTGCTGGTGAGCAAGTGCGCGTGAGTGACTGACTGAGTGAGGGCTAGGGAGCTAGCAGCCAGGGCTCTGGTGCAGTGGCTGGTGCCACAGCATCTGGACTTGGACCCTAGTGATTCCTGGGACACAGAAACTGAGCGCCGTTTTCTTTTTCTTTCTTTCTTTTTTTCTTTTTTTTAAATCAGCAAACCCTCCTTCGGAAGAAAATGCTGGGAGAGACTATCCAAGTAGGGACTTGTGAGCAAGTGGTCAGGCCCCTGGTGCAACAGCTGGTGCTGCAGGTTCTCTGCTTTGTTCCTGGCTCTTTCCAGGTCACAGAAACCAAACACCATTATTTTTTTTAAAACGAACAAAAGTTTTTCTGTCAAAAAGCGGCAGGGAGAAACAATCGCCCCACACTCTCCCTCACCTTTGCAGCATGAGAGAGATTGCCAGTTCCTGTCTTTGCCTCACCACTTCAGTACCTGGCAGGACACTGGAAGTAGGGGTTGTGGAGGGAGTTCAGAGGCAAAGTCCCATGAAAGAGGACAAGAGAGGCACCCCACCACCATCTGGAAGGTGGGGCAGGAAAGTGCTCCGACTTGCTCACCATGGAGCAACAGACCCAATCTCTGACCGACAGATCAAGTACTCAGAGATTGACTGTGACCCAGAGGCAATGTCCTGAAAGAACAAACTTCAGAGGGACCTGATGAGTGCTGAGTTCTAGACGCCCTACCCCCTACCCTGATGCAGCCACAGGACAAAGGGTCTGGCCAGAAAAGGACAAGGAAGAACTCCAAAGAGATCAGTGGTTAGTCCAGGGTTGATCCAAACGCTCTCCTCCCCAACAATCCTCTGAACATCAGATCCACACAAATGGGACACATTGAGAGGGACAAACCCAGGCAGAGGCTGGATGTCAGTTGTAATAGGAGATCTCAATTCCAGGATAGGCCTGGCTGGGGCACCTCCCACAAATACATACCTGGGGAAGAGACAATCCTGTACCTCCCCACCAGAGATCTCCCTGACCATACGAGAGGGGGAGCTGAGGACTGCAGCCCCACTCATCTCCACTGGTCCTCCTCCTTCCCTGCTTCAGACACTGCAGAGAGAGGGAAAGAAGCGGCTCTGCAGGAGAGACCAGATTAGAGGAACAATTACAAAACCTGCCACAAGGGGGCAGGTTTTTAAAAATTTTTTTGACAGTTTGTTAGTTCATCTATTTTTAAAAATATTTTTCCTTTGTGCATGAATGTGTATGTGAGGGTTTGATCTGTGTAACCCCCCAATTTTTTTCTTTTTTTTCTGTTTCTGTCTTCTTTTATTTGTCTTTATCTGTTTTTCTTTCTTCTTTTATTTGTCTTTATCTGTTTTTGTGTGTATGTGAATGATTGCGTATTCATCTTTCGATTTTATTGTTGTCGGATTATTTTTGCTCTTTTGTTCTTCTGGGATTTTTTATTTTCATTTCTTATAGTTTAAGGTGTGTGTCAATATATGTGTGAGGGTTCAACCTGAATTCCCTTTTTTTCTTCTAGTCTTTATTTTTTTCTTCTCTGTTCACTTTGTGCTAGGCATGTATGTGTGTGGTTAGTTTTTTTGGGGTTTTGTTGTTGTTGTTGTTGTTTGTTTTGTTTCACTTTGTTGTTATTCCACTTTGTTTGGGGGTGTGTGTATGTCTGTGTGTTCAATTGTTTTTTGCATTGGTTTCTGCTATATACAGTGGTGGTGGGGAGTGGGTCTCAGGGAACACATACCACAATAAGTGAACACTATAATTTGCAAGTAGTTCTGAATCCTAGTGCCCCATCCCCTACTTTATTTGAATATCATAGACTACAAGAGACAGCAAAACTTCCCATCCACCATCCTGTTTCAAAATAGAGCAAATCCAGAGCCCAGATCAGGGAAGACTAGAGGACTGAGCAAACATCAGAAGGGAAAACTTCTCCCACTGACACTGAATAACAGAACTAAAGACAAAAACAAGAGATCTGTCACAAATGAAGAAAAGCCAAAGGAAGACTTCAGGCAATTTCAAGTGTAACAAATGACAAAAACTCCTAAAAAATCAGACCTTGGTGGCCAAACAATGGAAGTCACCAAAGATTGGCCCCAGAAAATGACAGAGATTAGGGAGTGGATGGAAAGAGTGAATAAGACTAAAGAAAGACAAGATGCATCACTGAAAGAACTTGTAACAGAAATTTTGGCAATAAAAAAATTTCATTCAGGAAATAAGTAATAAGATGACAAGCATGGAAAGCAGAATTAATCTAGCTGAAGAAAGAATCTTCAGCTTGAAGATCAAAAGATGGAATTAACCCAATCTGTAAAAACATAGAAAGAAGACTCAAAAAGAAAGAACAAAGCCTACAAGAGATGTGCGATTATATCAAGTGGCCAAATCTATGCCTGATTGGTATCCCAGAAGAAGAAAGGGAAATGGAGAACAACTTGGAGCAAGTATTCCAGGAGGTAATTCAAGAAAATTTTCCCCATCTCATCAGAGATGTAACCAGCCAAGCACAAGAGATTCAGAGAACCCCACAAGACATCAAATGAGAAGACCAGCCCCTAGACAAATAATAACTCACCTACACAAAGTAGGCACAAAAGAAAAAATCCTAAAGGCAGCAAGAGAGAAAGGTCAGACTACCTACTGGGGAAAAAACAATCAGAATAGCAGCATACCTATCAGCAGAAACACTACAAGAAAGAAGGGACTGGAGCCCTAGATTCAAAGTCCTCAAAGATAAACAATATCAACCAAGAACTTCTTATCCAGTCAAGCTCAGCTTCATCAATGATGGATAATTAAAATCCTTCCCAGACAGCCAATCCCTAAGCAATTCCAGACCAACTCTACAGGAGACACTTAAAAAGGTATTAAACACAGAAGAAAGATAAAAGAATGACCACACAATTCCCAAGAGAACAGCAAAACACAGAATCAACAGAGAATACAGCACAACAAGAAACTTGAAATCACATACAGACATCAACCCCAAAGCCAAAAGAAAACAAACAAACAAATGAACAAACAAAAATAAAAAAAGAACAAAAGAGCAAAAACAAACCCACAACAACAACAAAATTGATAGATTAACACTCAATCATTAACATACACCCAAAAACA